>JAOTNS010000931.1:0-142678 GCA_028476615.1 Culter alburnus
ATTGACAGCGACAACCTCGACAACGACATCAATTAGGTCTAACACCCCAGTAGACCATGCGGACAAAAGCCATGAGAACATGCGGGTGGGGAGGGGGCTCAGAGCGCCACCTTTTGACAAAGTGGTGGGGGTTACGTTGTTTCCTACAGTCACCCAAACTCGGTACACATATTGTTCTCATCAAGCCGGACAATTTCTAATTACATTCATTAGCTCCGACCAACAGGAAGTCGGCTATTTTGTTTGAATGTTAATTTTGAAAAAACAGGCTATGAATTTTATACTACTACTCCTACAGGGTTTACCAATTTACACCAAGCTTTTTTTAAATTGTTGCTAACACATTGAAGTTGTTAATTGCAAACGGATTTTGGATATCTCAAACGGTTTGGGCCTGGAGACGGGCAACGAATTTATGGCAAGAAAAGGGAAACAAGTGTTATAACTTCTGCATACATTAATTGATTTTGATGAAACTTCGGCTTAGTCTTCGTTGTACAAGGCTGATCACATGGATGTGACTATTGTGATTCAAAGTCATAGCGCCACCAACTGGAAGCAGAAAATGTGTCACTTTCAGCATAAATTGAGTATCACCCTTTATTTGTACTGATTTGCTTCAAAAGTTCATTCAGAATGTGTGTGGGATAACCTTGTCACATGGTACCCTTTGAAAACATGACGCCAGGGAGCGGGGGTCTATAGCTGGCATCCTTGTAGTTTCGCATGTACCCAACTGTGGACGTGAATTTCGACATAAGTCCTTTGAGTTTTACCGTTTTAATAATTATGCCGCGCCGGGGGCACAGTTGCCGGAAGCCACGGGGTGGCGGTCCACGGGCTCTGGGACCCCGACATCGTGCTCGCAGCTCCTCCGTTTATATATTTTTTTTATTTATTTACAAGTTCTTACGGGGGCTATCTTGGGTCGGGCCCTTAAACGATGTTCAAAAGACTCGTTGAAAATTGGCCACATTGGATCAGTGGCCATCAGGGGTGGCAGAAGTGGGTGGGTACCGGGCGTGGCAGGAGGGTCGAGGCCCCCCCTCTGAACCCCCCAGTCGAAAACTTGGTTCATATATAAACACGCTTGCATGTATAAACTCGGTACACATATAGACCTCATCGGGATTAACAACTTTCGTGCTCTAATTAACGTCACCAACAGGAAGTCAGCTTTAGGGGTTGTTTGAAAAACGCATGCTCTGGAATTTGTATACTCCTCCTAGGCGATATTCGATCACCACCAAACTCGGTCGCCGCGTGAAGTCAAGACATGGCTTGATGAAGAAATTGCCAGCGGATTTTCGGATATTCTCGAACCTGGTTTGATAGTGCAAGCGCCCAAAGAAATTTTATGGCGAGTAATGGAAAACAGGAATAATGGTCGTTCTAATGTGTGCATCATGGATTCGATGCTGTTATGAAAACTTGCTGTGTGGTTTGTTATAGGAGCTGATCACAGGGCTAGTGCACCCTATCGTGGGCACAAAGTTACTAGCCCCACCCCAACTGGCAGCAAGAATGTGTCCCTTTAAAAACCCATGGAGGTTCACTCTGTTCATTTTTACTCTACCTGATTTCTTTAAATCGTTCCATCAGTTTCATAAGTCACTTATGCCCAAACTTCAATCATATGTCAATACAAAGCGATGTAGACCTGTGACAGGATTTTTGATATTGAAATGTGACATGGCAACAAGTCAAACTTTAATAATTCTGAGTGTTTTTGAGGCTTTAACATGCTTAAATGCATGAAACTCGACAACACACCTCAATATTGTCAACCAGTAGACGGACAAAGCCATAGAAATGGGGTGGTGGGGAGGGGCAGTAGCGCACCCTTGTGACAAAAGTGGGGGGTTAGTTTTTCCTACAGTCACCAAACTCGGTACAACATATGTTTCATCAAGCCGGACAATTTTCTAATGTACATCAGTAGCTCCGACCAACAGGAAGTCGCTATTGTTTGAATGTTAATTTTTTGAAAAAAACAGGCTATGAATTTATACTACTCCTACAGGGTTATCCAATTTACCAGCTTTTTTAACTTGTTGCTAACACATTGAAGTTGTTAATTGCAAAGATTTTGGATATCTCAACCGGTTGGCCGTGGCGAGGCAACGAATTTATAGCAAGAAAAGGGAAACAAAGTGTTTTAACTTGCATACATTAATTGATTTGATGAAAATTTGGCTGTGTCTTCGTTGTACAAGGCTGATCACAGGGATGTGACTATTGTGAGTCAAAGTTATAGCACCACCAACTGGCAGCAGGAAAGTGTTACTTTCAGCATGCTTTGAGATCACCCTCTTATTTTTACCCGATTTGCTTCAAACTTCATTTGAATAATGTCAAAACATGGCAGATGTAGACCTTTGAAAAGAATCGTGATATCTCAAACACAGTTGCCTGGCAACACATCAAACTTAATGTTCGTTTTGGCTGCTTTTGAGACTCTTAGCATGTTTCAAATTGTCTGAAACTCCACAACACGTCAGGATTGTTAGCAGTAGACATGGGCAAAGCCTTAGAAACGGGCAGGAAGAGGGGCTCAATAGCGCCACCTTATAGTGCAGTAAATGTAGAGTGAATTTGACATAGTCCTTTGATGTTTAACCGTTTTAACTGCCCATTGCCCACCGTGCACAGTTGCCCTGAAGCCACCGTGGTGGAGGTGCCACTGGGCTTGGGCCCGCCATCGCTGCTTGCAGCTATATGTCTTCTTCTTCCACTCTTGAGTCTATGGCAGCCCATAGAACCACATGGTAAAAAAGTTATGAAATTGGCACACTGATAGAGGACAGTCTGAACTGTGTCCATAGCAAATTTGGAGTCTCTAACTCAATCCCTCTCGGCGCACCAGCTGTCCAAAGTTGCATCATGTTCTATGTTAATAACTTTTGAATGTAAGGGTTAGAAACAAACTTTTTCCTCTGATTCTTGGCTCAAGGTGAACCGAATGCATCCTATGACGACATTTTACCGTCAGAAATTTTTCCGCCATTTCGTGACTATTTTATGAACAAACCTACTTGTTCGAAATCCTCCTAGGCCGTACTCCGATTTTCACAAAAAATTGCACCAGATCATCTTACGACCATGATCGATCAAAAAGTTATGGCATCTCAAGTCGATTCCTCAAACGTTTTCGTTAACAGTGAAAGAATGTAGTAGCGCTGAGAAAATAGAACGTAAGGCTCGTATCTCCGC
Organism: Culter alburnus; assembly: GCA_028476615.1. Lineage (NCBI taxonomy): Eukaryota > Metazoa > Chordata > Actinopteri > Cypriniformes > Xenocyprididae > Culter > Culter alburnus. Next base: position 3,214 of record JAOTNS010000931.1, read on the forward strand.
AACGCCGTAGGTATGTGTGCAGAACAAACTTGGTGCCCACATGTATCACAAGTAGACCTGAGATCATGCCGGTTTCCCCCGTCCCCCCCAGGCCCACAGCGCACCTTACTGGATGCGGAGCGTATGAAAAATTGCTTTATTTTCGCCTTATAACTTTGATGGGTTTGTCCAAAATCATAATTCGGCCTCGTAGGTTAAGGGCATCATGTCAAGTCGAATGATATCAAGTTTTAATATCGGACATTTTGCGACCATCGACCATTTTGCAATTTTGTGCCTAGAGAGACATCATTCAAGCTCAGGAGGATCTGGTACTATTCAGTGCTTTTGTGTTTGTTTCTAGTGACGGTTTAGTGTTGTTAGTTCTACGGAATTTGATGTTTACTGATCTTACACGCTTGTCAAACTAGATTTGTTCTGTTTTCATACGAGCCAGTAAGGAGTGGCCAAAGCCAGTTACTATTGAGTCTAACAGTTGGAATTTAGCATTTTTATTAGAGAGAATCATTTCAAGCTACAGGTAGGTCTGACATAATGTATAGTGTTTTGGTGTTGGTTTCTAGTGTGATTTTAGTGCTGTGTAGTTGCATAAGGCAGTTTGTTTACTGACTTACTGGCAAATCGGTTTTTGTTCTGTTTCGCTCGACGCAGTAAGGACAGTGGCCCTGCTGATGTGTGTTCAACTAACGTTGTAAAAAGCCTACCCCCCCCGGTATAAAACTCTGAGGTCTTCGCGGCAGCGGACGGCGGCGCTTGTGTAAGCCCTAACATGGGTCTCATTCCTGAACAGTAGCAGAAGAACGAGTTTGTGTAAATGTGTCTTTGCCAATGTGTAAAGTGGTCCATAGGAGTACACTTTCGCGAAGTACATTAATATAAGTAGTATTTTACAACTGTTAGTTGGTAAGAACAGAAATCCTCCACCTGCTCCCAGCACGCGTTAAAAGTGCGTGGTAAATCCAAACGTTTGGCCTCATTAATAAGCTGCATTGTCTCCGTCACTTAATACGGACATATGTACCCAGCATTTTGACAAAAAATAAATATCTTATATAGTATTACATTTGGTTTTGTTTTTTTTTTTTACGTTTTGTCTTTTTATTTTATTGTGCAGATGCAGTAATAGCCTGCAAACGGAGACTTTAATCAATAATAATTGATTTCCATAGGGCTGGCAAAACTAATGGCCCCTAATGTTATGGAAATTGTTTCCTATAAACACTGGCGAAAATCCTTGGACAGGGGTCATATATGATGCCCATATATTGTTGTCAGGGCAGATTTAATTGGCGGACGATTTTATGGTATGAGACCGTTGGTGTGTACTCGCGTCCATTTACGACCTGATTGTGAATTCATTAACAACACAACATTTCATATCATCTGAGTTTACGAAGTATTTGGTGAAATTAGGAGACGTGTTTTCGGGACACCGGTCTCTTTACGCGCAATCCATTACATATTTTACTCCTATATTTACCCTTGTCTTCAAGTGAATCGAGACCAAGGTGGGAAGCCGAAGCAGTGTGAAGACAGGACCAAGGACTCTACTGTGCGACTCCATACAAGAGCCCAACAACACGACAATGGCCCACTGAGTATTGCACATTTCTTTTTCATTCTTTCCCTTATCTCTATCTACAGTGTGTTCTGGTCGGTCTGTCTTTTGACTGTTATTAGTATGTGCTTCAATTCCCACTATTACTACACTGTAAATCCTGCGCTACCCGTTGGATCGGCAGCTCCCTTGCAGCATACCAACCTGAGTTAGTGTACCCATGTAATCTAGTACATTTTCTATTTTATTGGGCTCGGAGACTGTCATCTGCGTAAACCATAGCAGATTTCATTACAGCTATTGCCTCAACATTCAGATAGTACATCTCAGGCTCTGAATGAGACATGTGTGATCAAAAGAGGATCAGATGCTACACCAGCAGCCCCACCACTCACTCTAATTTCAACTTTCTCTCACATTCCCTCAAGCCAGATTGGAGGGGTGGTGGTAATGGTTTGTTTGTCCAGTGAATGGATAGTTCAATCCTGTACAACTTCTGATAGAAATGGTCCTCACTCTGAATTGCATGCAATTACTAACACCTACTCCTACTTGATGCTTTTTTCCAAACCACCTTTTGTATGGTAGTGTTTCCCGCTCACCAGGTCGCTAGGTAACCCATCTTGGAGCGAGTTGGATGTGTTTACTATCCCATTCTTCCCTGAAGAGGTACTCCGATCTAGTCACTCTCTCCCCGTGGGAGCTATGCAGCCCCCCCTCTAGACAACCACCTCAGGCTTCCCTGAACTTTCCCAGTCTTGGCTTCTTACCTTCTGTATCCAAGCGCCATTTTTTCGCGGCCCTTCAGCCTACCACCAAACCCGCGCTCACCAATTCGACTCATATAACATTGCTGCTGCCGTGGGGCTTGCGGGGGGGGGGCTTGGGGGTGCGCGGGGCGACCTCCATCTCCCGTCCCTTTTTTTCTCCGAATATGCCACTGGTCTACCTCCACTAACCTCCCATCATAGAAACTTTCTTATCACCTTTTAATTCAACACGACCCTAACCCCAACTCTCGACTCCACACAGTTACTTTTCGGCGAAAACCTCATGATCCTCTCACCATCGCCTATCCTCTTTGGCTCATAAAACACTTCATTCCACCTAACAGTTCTTATCACCTGGACAAAAACATGCTACTGACACTTCTTTGCACCACTCTAACATCTTGCTTAGATGACTTTCGCCCCTTTTAACAGACCAGCCCACGCCACCCCCTCTGCCCTGGCTCTTGATGGTTTCCGTGAGAAGTCGGTCGAGACTCAGGGCTGCCGAGAGGAAGTGGCGAAAATCTAAAGATCTCGACCTTTGCCATATCACGTCACTTTACCTTTCGTTTCTGTTAATGTCGCTCCATTGCTAAAAATCATTTCAGACCCTATCTCCATTAACCATCAGTTGACACTATCTGTCACACAAAACCACGGATGCACGCACATCGTGCGCCTTTGTCTCCCCAACAAACCACTTTTGTTTTTTCTCTCCCCTCTTTGCCCGCCTCCCTATACCATCAACTCTTACAGCGGATGATCAATGCCAATTGTATTCACCCACAATTGAAAATAAACACCATCGTGCGCCCCACACGTGGACTTATTATGCACGGAGCGTCTTCTCGAACTTCCGCATTCATATCAGCCTCGCTTCCCGCAAACTTCCGGTGAGATTTCATCTGACTGGTGTGTTGAGCCCCTATCAAGATGCTGGAAATAACGTACGGTTTAATTATAGATATAGTCACACAAATAGGACAGCCCATAGCATTAATTTAGTTATTGCCAAACATAACACGCATAAACATAATAAATCAAGACATGACTCAGTGTTCTCCTCCACGGCCTAAACAGTACCAATCGACTCGACTATCAGTTTTTCACCACATCTTGTGAAAAAAAGCTTCAAAATTAAATATATTTTGCACTTAGTTAGTGTCATTGAAAAAATGTGCGGTTTTTATAAGTGTGCTGAAATCTTAGATCTTGCGCTTGCATTGACTGACAGGTGCTGGGATTACAATGTAAAAAGTGCCGATGGTAAATACTTTTGCTTATTAATTCATATAAAAGTTATTGTTTGTCTAAGATCTTGTAGTCCCCCAGTAATATTCACATTGACAAAATGTATTTGTAACTGTTATTTAAATGTTTAATATTTAGTCAAAAACGCAAGTGACAAACGATTAGAGGAAATGGCCCAAAAATGCGCAAACATGTACCTTTGCCGCCCCTGTGGTTAAAGGTAATATTGTCTTTTTTTTAGGTTTTAAATAAGTGTGTTTTCATCAAATGATGAAATTTTACTACATTTTTAATACACGCTAGGTTTACAATCTGGGGACCAATCCTACAGAAGGTTATATGACCAAGTAAGTTTTGGTCACAACATTAAAAATAACATTTAAGTGCTGAGAAAAATGTGTGTGCTGGTGTGTTACAGACTACAGCTTTTAAACCGTCCTGAATAATGTATTTACTTGCAATCGAAGACAATGGGTTGGCAAATTAGGTAAATGGATAAAGCATTAAAATATGAATACAACATTAAAAAGTCAACCATCTGATGGGTTTTGTGTCGAGATACAGTGAACTACAGAAATTGAACGATAACAGTCACACGAATGCCCCTGAGCTGGCTTAACGATAAACCAGAAGTAACCGGGCATATAGTACGTTCTCCAACACCACACACTGACAATAACATCTTAATGAAAACACACAAACTCTCTCCTTCTTGTCCATGCTTCGGAGGCAGACGTTTCCAAAACTCATCTTTCCAATCACCCTACTACCTGCCAGACCCTACCCAGCTCATCTTCTTCGGCCATCTCCTCCTCAATTTACCTGCACACTCACATTATCAATTCTTCCTTCACACTGGAAAATTTCCCACAGCTCTTAAGCAGGTAGGATTTCCCCACTATAAAAAAACCTACTCGTCTTAACTTTTCAATTCAATTGGGTCACAACCATACTCCTTCCGGGAAAGCTAGAACCTTGGACGGGTGGATGGATATTCTTTAAGCGTCACAGATCATGTTGCGAAAAAGGACGTCCTGCAGATTTGCTTGTACAACATCAGAAGATTGACCCCTTCCTATAGTGAGATTCCACTTTACAAAGTTTCTGCCCAGAACTCTGGTTTATACAGATCTGGACTACTGTTAATGCTCTCTGGGATGGCCTCCATGCGATGCCACACTACGCGACAACCGCCCTCTACAATGATCCAGAACGGCCTTTCTCTGTTCTTTTTTTTTTTTTTTTGAACCTTGACTTGACCCTCCAGCAAGGGCTGTCTGTAATTTAGCCAAAAGGAGAGCGCAACGTAAATCGCTCTAGCTTAACAGGTTACTGCATTGGGGCAATCCAGGAGTATTGCTCTACTCCAACGCCATCCTCCTAGGCTTAGATTTGGTTGCTTCGACCCAGAACAGGATCATGCTGGCGATGTCCAGATACATATTCCTCAAGCGTAGGGCGCAATTTCGCAACACTTATGGCCGCCCCCGACACTTGCGTTCTGCACTCAGTGAACAGGCGGCCTGCTGGTGCTCACAAAGGGGCACAAGTTAGATAACTCGCGCCTTTCTTTAGGGACCTGTGCTGTTTTTGTTTTTTTTATGTTATGGGCTTGGTGGAATGACCTGACCACGACCCTCTAGGTCAGCTGACATCTTAGACCATCCCTTTTGCCTTAATAAAAAAATGATAAAGACGTTTGTTTTTCGCCAGCACTTGAACCAGTATAGTCTGTAACTTAACCACCCTCGGATTCCACCTTTGTTCCATCATTTGGTATGTGATTATAAACAAAAAAATATTTAGCCTTGCTGGCACGCAGCACCGCTTTATGTCTATACTGTGGACTCTCATCAGCAGCCTTATAATATGAGTTTCATTGTTGATTTGACCCCCGGCGATCCCTACTCATTCCTCCTTTGGTAAGTGCTTGGATTAAAAGGTCTTGTCTGAAATGACCCCTACATGTAAATGTAACACTGTAATGTAAAATTTTGTATTTACCCCAAAATGCTTAGTGTATCTTTATCGAACATTTCGGCTTTCCTCCCCGGGATGTGGTCCACTCAGGACCCCCATCCAGCCCGAAGGAGCTCCTCCGAGAGAATTCGGACCAGCAGCACAACCTTGTGGTCCAACCCAAATTATAGACAAAATTTACAAAAATGAGTAAATGCGGTTTAACTAATCTAACCAATTGTAAAAAATAACTGAAAACCGGTTCACATAGATTCACTTGGGTCATGTAAGACCATAGAGTATAAATTTTACATAGTCAGCTGAATTCTGTCCGTATGTTGTTTCTTTAACCACCCTTTTTTTTACGACACTCCTCTAGATCCTATTCTCAGGATTATTACACCCACAATTTGATACAGGCGTATGTGTAAAATATCTTAAAGACACACCACGTAGGGGCCACACAAAAGTCTGGATTGTCAAGACCGGTTGATAAGGTCGACGACGTTTTTTCTGTTACTAACGGTGCGATCAGCCACAAAAGTTAGGAGAAGACAATCCTATTGACGGAAGCCCGGGTATGTCCTGGGAAGGACGCCTCTGCCCCGAAATGGCAGGCGAACCCCACGTACCTCGCAGGCCAACGTCGCCCTAATTTGAGTTAAATGCCCTCCGATTGGTGCTCCGGGCCAAAGCATGAGTTCACTGGACCCGAACACTGCCCGTGTTCTTCCGACAATTCGAGCGCGACTAGGTGGTGTTGATTGTTCGGGTCTCCGACCCGGCAACCTATTGGTCAAAAAGTGATGACCCAGTTAAATCATTTTTGCAGTAATATATAATTTTTTTCAGGTTCTTGTTGCTGAAAATGATCTGTAATAGGTCTTTAATTGCATGTTGCAGTTAGTTCTGTGCTCCAGCAGTTGGCTGGCTTGGTGCGTTTTTTGTGCTTGGCCGTAAATGCTGTGCAGCTTATTTAGGGGCCCGAACCGCAAGGGCGTCGGACTATTTGTATACGTTAGTTTCTTTGATTATATGCGGGGTCAGAGACATCGCTTATGGGGTAGGTTTCCAGGTGAGTGCCGAGGGGGAGTTAACTAGGGTCACTAGTTGTAGGCCGTACCGAGTCGTCTTGTATTATATGAGGGGAGCACGACACGCAGGTCGTGATCGAGGCTCTCCGTGATTGGGAGAGTTCGGTCGGAGTCTTGTATGTGATGTGATGTCTCGTATTTTTAGGTCGTCGTGGCCGGAAGTAAGTCTGTGGAGACCTCCACAGCGGAACGGCGGCGTGGGTACGGTGGTAAGTGTGTGGTTAGTGTTTCGCAGCACATTTTTGTTGTTGGTCGGATTCACGTTAGCGCTGACTTCGCTGGAGTATTTTGTGCGAACTTGGACACTTGTGTTCAAGTGTATGCATGCGGGTGGTTGGTGACGTTGTTAGTCGGCGGAATTTGATTTTTGGAGCTCTTATTTTTGCGCTTGAGCATGGTTTGATTTGCTTTTCGAGTTGGTGAAGTACATTTTGGGGCGCGAGTGTCAATAGTTTTATTCCCGTTACAGTTGTCCGCGTCTCGGTTGGAAGGGGGGTTCAGGTTGGTAGGCTTAGGAGTCGTTAGTAGGGCTGACAGAAAACAGCTCGCGTGAGGTCTAAGATCTATCTGTGTTTCAGGCGATGCCGGTGCTGTGTAGTGTCTCGTGGTTTCCAGTGTAACGTTGGATGACGTCCTTTCCATCATGCAATATATCGATTAGGTAGGGATCTCAGCGCTCGTCTAGAGCTTCCTGCTTGTTCGGTCTGGAAGCATGCTGTGTATTGCCTTATATTATATTCCGTCTGAAAACTAGCGCAGTGACTGATTGAGCTCCCCTGACTATTGTGTCGGAGCACGAGACTTCCGTGCTTCCGTTGAAGTTTCAGTCAGGCTGGGGTGACGCATCATCGCTAGTCCTTTCCTGCCATTTCATTGTACCCAGGCGAGACACGATAAATCTCGTGTTCAACCCTGAACTCCGGCTGAGGGGTTGCCGTTCTCTGCGATGGACACTGTATTACGTACTTTTATCTAGTGGTCATCCAGAATTACGGGCAAAACCAATCAGACTGGGATACTGAACTGTCAGCTGCTCTCGTATCGCCGCATACAGGTACGGCACGGTCAAAACAGTGCGTTATATCTTGAACTGTGAAGGCTGACATATTGACTGCTCATCGCAGAGCGCTACACATAGCAACAGGATTTCCGGGGATAGTGTCGTGGGTATGGACTTAATGCTGACATTCTACTTATCCTACGATCTGTGGATGTCTGGTCACCATTGGCATCCATCCACCACACCGGTTACTATGTCATGAGCCTCCTTCCGTGTAGTGCAAGGGGCACATCCGACGCCGGTAAGTAGCAAAAAATGAGAGCTATAGGGTGTCATTATTGGGTTAGGACTGCCGTAGCGGATAAGACGTGCGATAACGAATGGATTTGTTCTGCTGCGAGTGCGACCTTGATATTACAACACTTATATTGTAGGAATTGAGTGTGTGAGTAGGCCAGGATCACCGTCGATAATCGAGGACAGTGTAGTATCTGGTCGGAGCGGTTGCCATTGCACCTTCCCATGTCCGCCATCTTTTTTGGCCGATCGTCGGTCGATTGGTTGAATTCTTGTCTAAAATGCGTGTTTCTATGAGACGCCTCATGTCTTAGCACCCGTCGGGGTAGGTTACTCAGTTTCAGAGGCCAAGAGGGTCGCAATTTTAACCAAATGAAACGCTTGAGAGGCCACAAATTAACTTGGATGTAAGACATTCTTTAGGCCTACTATAAGTGATCGCGCGGTGAGCTATTTAGCTACTTATGCAGCATGTGTTGGTACGGGAGCGCTACAGAGAAAGGTGGCTAAGTTTCATCTCACGAGCCTGTAACGTCTCATCTTAACTGGTCTACAATCGTTCAAGCTCTGCCATGTCGTACTTGTCTAAGCGTGTTAGGGAGAACTGGGCATGTGTCGGATTGTATCAAAGTGTGCGACTTAACATGTTTAATGATAGGGCTGACATCTGCAAAGCCGCGCATGAGTGTTATTGTAAATCGGCATATTAAGAACTCACTTCATAGAATTGAATCTATCATTGAACATAGCATATAATAGTGTATTAGAGTATAATTCTCTAACAATCGGCATATGTGATTTAGAAACCAGATACTCCTGTTATCTTCGCATGTTTGAGATAGTCCATATGCTGTTCACGTGGCCACATGTTCATTGAACTGTCTTATGGAGGTGTGAAATAGTGCGGTTCGAATCGGGGAGTAGGCTGTTCGTTGCATGAGGCAGTATGTGTGACGACACTCGGATTCATTAAACCAGTCGTCAGACGGCGGATGAGCATAATACACCGCGCTGTGTACACTGTTGCGTATAGTCTTTTTATCTCCATTGCCTGTTTAACAACTTTTTTATAGCAGCTATTTTACTCAGAGAAATAACCGTTTTATTATTTGTATTATTATACCTACCTTTTAATTGGTCAGAATTCAAAAATCTTTTTTTTTTTTTCTTTTTTTTTTAATGTTCAATCACAATCATGAATTATCTAACTATAACCAACGTTGTAAACATGATAAATAAGATATTCTCCGTGAGCTCGATGTGACAGATCTGTAATGGGAGCGCTGCTTGCTTTTGTATAACATTGACATTAAGAATAAAAGGTTGTTTTTCATGATGCTCGGCAATTTACACACTGCAAAGTTTGAGGAATGTCAACTGCATTTCATCATGGAAAAATAAGGTTACTTCGGTTTTACTTGCGCGCACAGCCTCGAGCCTTTGATGGCGTTCACGAACACAGTGCTCGACACATGCGCACTAGAGAGATTGCTTGTCTAGTCTTTTTTTTTCGCTCAAATAGTTACAATACAATGTCTTTGTACTTGTTAAAATTAGAGTTGCTGGTATCTTTTAATCCCCTCAAACGAGCGCTCTTGGTCGGCTATTGTGTTTGCTGTTACTCTTGTTCTGTCTTATCCGTTTTTTCAGACTGAAAACAGCCCGTTTGACACGTGGACAACTAAATTAGTGCAAAACTATAATGAGCGCGTGCAAAGTGCCTTCAGTTTATATTGTCTTTGCGGTTAGAAAACTGTGCTGCGCGGTACACTATATGCGTTCTCTGCTGATGATTACAGCGTCACGCGCACTGTACGCCTACCCTAGTAGTGTACGTGTAAAAAAAACGAAGTAATATTCACGCTATTTTTGGACGCAAATTATAATAAAAAATACATTTATATGTAGCATGATGCGGCCACAAATTTAATGCTGACGGGCCGGATGCGGCCCGCGGGCCCCTGTTGGAGTACCCTGCATTAGCATATCATCACAAAACTCGGTATGGGTCATCAGCATGATGCCCTGAACGAGCCTAAGAGTTTTGCACCAGCGCCACCTAGTGGTAAAATCAAATATTCAAATGTTTATCACTTTAAGTGTTGTCAACTTATTTTCAAAAGAGTCATGTCTTTAGACTCCTGAATCCCTGGTGAGTCAAACGATACCAAACTTGCTAGGTATCGACTTATGGTTTGTCCGCCATATTGAATTTTGCGAAAAACCTACTTTTTCGAACTCCTCCTAGACCGTTACTCTGATTATCACCAAAATTGAACCAAATCATCTTGAAACCATGCCGACAAAAAGTTATCAAAAGCTTTTGAATAACAAACCGTTTCACAAACGGACGAAAAGCTTGCAAAAAATCAGACTGAGGCTAATCTTTATCGTATTCATACCAAACTGGGTACATGTCATCACAAGCATGACTTGAGGCAACCTGCAGCGTTTTGGTGCAGCGCCACCTACTGGTCTAGAAATACAAAAAATGGCTATTTTTGATTATAACTTCTGATGCTTTTTCAGATAGGTTTGTCCAAAAATCATAAATATGGTCTTGTTAGATTCAGGGCATCATGTCGAGTCGAATAATATCCGATATTCACAGGTCGGCCATTTTGGCCATCGGCCATTTTGAATTTTGTGCTAAAATGCTGTATTTTATGAACGCTTTAGTGTGTCATTACGAAACTCTGTATGGGTCTTTGGCACCATGCCCTGACAATACTCAAAAAGTTTTGGCACAGCGCCACCTTGTGGTCAAAAGTTATAACAAAATTTAGCAAAATGCTTATAACTTTTGACATTATTAACTGATTGTAATGGAACTGGTCTCTGTAGATTCCTTGGGTCATGCTGAGACCATAGATATCAAATTTGCCATAATCGGCTGAACTTCCTATCCGCCATATTGTTTTTCTTCAAAAACCTACTTTTTCGAACTCCTCCTAGACCGTTGCTCCGATTTTCACCAAAATTGAAATGTATCATCTTCGGACCATGCCGACAAAATGTTATGGATTTCAAATCAATACATCAAACCGTTTTCATATACTGGAGCAACGAATTTGAGGCACGATGAAAAACCCACTCTTGAAGCTGTATCTCTGCAATACTTTGACATATTGACAACAAACTTTGCAAGTGTCACTGTCACCTCACTCTGACCATACCACAACAATTTGGACACAGCGCCACCTATTGGTCGAAAGTTATGAAACAGTAAATCCTCATTTTTGATCATTTTTCAGTTCTTTTGCCTAAAATGATCTTAATAGGTCTGTACTTGCTCAATGTTGCAGTTAGTCTGATGCTCCCAGCCATGTTGGCTGGCTTCTTGTGCCGTTTTTGTGCTTGGCCCCGTAATTGCTGCTTGCAGCTATATTTAGGGGCCAAGCACCGAAGGTGCGTAGGCACCTATTGTATCTGTTAGATTTCTTTTTATTCTTCTTCTTCTTCTTCTTCTTCCGCTCTTGAAGTCTATGGCAGCCCATAGAACTGCTTGCGGGAAAGTTGTGAAATTTGGCACACAGTTAGAGGACAGTCTGACCTTTGTCCATAGCAAATTTGGAGTCTCTAACTCAATCCCTCTAGCGCCACCAGCTGTCCAAATTTGCACTCATGTTTATGCTAATAACTTTTGAACCATAAGGGCTAGAAACAAAATTTCTTTTTTCCTCTGATTCCTTCGGTCAAGCCGAATGCACCCTATGATTTCATTTTCCGTCATGAAAATTTTTCCGTCATTTTGAATTTTCTGAAAAACGTACTTTTTCGAACTCCACCTAGGCCGTTACTCCGATTTTTATGAAAATTGAACCAAATCATCTTCAGACCATGCTGACAAAAAGTTATGGAATTCAAGTCAATTCCAGTGACTCTTGAAGCGGTATCTCTGCAATGCTTTGACATATTGACACCAAACTTTGCAAGTGTCATTGTCACCTCACTCTGACCATACCACAACAATTTGGACACAGTGCCACCTATTGTTCGAAAGTGATGAACCAGTAAATCCTCATTTTTTTTTATCATTTTTCAGCTCGTTTGCCTAGAATGATCTTAATAGGTCTTTAATTGCTCACTGTTGCAGTTGGTCTGATGCTCACAGCCGTGTTGGCTGGCTTATTGTGCCGTTTTTGTGCTTGGCCCCGTAATTGCTGTTTGCACCTACAGTGGGTATGGAAAGTATTCAGACCCCCTTAAATTTTTCACTCTTTGTTATATTGCAGCCATTTGCTAAAATCATTTAAGTTCATTTTTTTTCCTCATTAATGTACACACAGCACCCCATATTGACAGAAAAACACAGAATTGTTGACATTTTTGCAGATTTATTAAAAAAGAAAAACTGAAATATCACATGGTCCTAAGTATTCAGACCCTTTGCTCACTATTTAGTAGAAGCACCCTTTTGATCTAATACAGCCATGAGTCTTTTTTGGAAAGATGCAACAAGTTTTTCACACCTGGATTTGGGGATCCTCTGCCAATCCTCCTTGCAGATCCTCTCCAGTTCTGTCAGGTTGGATGGTAAACGTTGGTGGACAGCCATTTTTAGGTCTCTCCAGAGATGCTCAATTGGGTTTAAGTCAGGGCTCTGACTGGGCCATTCAAGAACAGTCACGGAGTTGTTGTGAAGCCACTCCTTCGTTATTTTAGCTGTGTGCTTAGGGTCATTGTCTTGTTGGAAGGTAAACCTTCGGCCCAGTCTGTGGTCCTGAGCACTCTGGAGAAGGTTTTCGTCCAGGATATCCCTACTTGGCCGCATTCATCTTTCCCTCAATTGCAACCAGTCGTCCTGTCCCTGCAGCTGAAAAACACCCCACAGCATGATGCTGCCACCACCATGCTTCACTGTTGGGACTGTATTGGACAGGTGATGAGCAGTGCCTGGTTTTCTCCACACATACCGCTTAGAATTAAGGCCAAAATGTTCTATCTTGGTCTCATCAGACCAGAGAATCATATTTCTCACCAACTTGGCAAACTCCATGCGGGCTTTCATGTGTCTTGCACTGAGGAGAGGCTTCCGTCGGCCACTGCCATAAAGCCCCGACTGGTGGAGGGCTGCAGTGATGGTTGACTTTCTACAACTTTCTTCCATCTCCCGACTGCATCTCTGGAGCTCAGCCACAGTGATCTTTGGGTTCTTCTTTACCTCTCTCACCAAGGCTCTTCTCCCCTGATAGCTCAATTTGGCCAGACGGCCAGCTCTAGGAAGGGTTCTGGTCTTCCCAAACATCTTCCATTTAAGGATTATGGAGGCACTGTGCTCTTAGGAACCTTAAGTGCAGCAGAATTTTTTTTGTAACCTTGGCCAGATCTGTGCCTTGCCACAATTCTGTCTCTGAGCTCTTCAGTCAGTTCCTTTGACCTCATGATTCTCATTTGCTCTGACATGCACTGTGAGCTGTAAGGTCTTATATAGACAGGTGTGTGGCTTTCCTAATCAAGTCCAAATAGTATAATCAAACACAGCTGGACTCAAATGAAGGTGTAGAACCATCTCAAGGATGATCAGAAGAAATGGACAGCACCTGAGTTAAATATATGAGTGTCACAGCAAAGGGTCTGAATACTTAGGACCATGTGATATTTCAGTTTTTCTTTTTAGTAAATCTGCAAAAATGTCAACAATTCTGTGTTTTTCTGTCAATATGGGGTGCTGTGTACATTAATGAGGGAAAAAATGAACTTAAATGATTTTAGCAAATGGCTGCAATATAACAAAGAGTGAAAAATTTAAGGGGGTCTGAATACTTTCCGTACCCACTGTATATTTTTAATTATTATTATTAATGTTTATTTGTTGTAAAACTATGGTTAATTTTTGTAAGGAAACTCAACAAATGCATTCTATATGAGATTAATCAAATATTTATACAACATAAACATAACTCCTGTTGTGGATGCACTCTTCCCTTAACAACATGCTGAAACACAGCAACTAAACTCAAAGAATTCACAATGTTTTATTACAATAGTTTACTCATTATAATATTATGTAATATGACAGTCCAAAGCATAGTTATGTATGTTGTGCATTGCTGTTTTGAACTGCATGCGCTGAAGCTAATGATGATCACAGGTAAACTGAAGTGCTTTATTACCGTGTTAATTAACTTAACCAAACGCATCCTATATGAGATAAATGAGATGAATCAGATAAATATATATAAACACAAAATAAACATAATATTACAACTTCCAATTGTACAATCGAACCTTATTGTTCTAGTTATGAATGCGTAACTCTATTGTGGATGTGCTTACCCCGTAACAACACTCTAAAACACAGGCATACAAATAATTCAAAACATACTTTGACAGTTCTCATTATAATTTGATGTAGCTTATATGACAGACTTGCGCTGCGCGTTGCACTTAACTGTATTTTCCTTTTCGAAATATTTCCAATCATATTTCAAGCTATTCAAAACCATCATGTCAAACAGTGCACATCTTAGGTGTCTCAGCTGAAGGAAATAATCCATTATTTATCGGCTTTAATATATCGGCCAAATAATTTTTTTTTTTTTTTCTGGTCGACTACAATAACATTGAACATATATCGGCCATAACCGATATGGTGGCTGATATATCATATCGTTCATCCCTAGTCCCTAATCATTTCATAACTGCCTAGTCACAGCCATTTTTAAATTTTATTTGAATTCAAATAATATTAATATTAATGTTACCTTTTTATAGACCTTTTTATCTGCCTTTTTATTTAAACTGGCTTTTTCTGTTTTGGTTATGTCTATGTATTTTACCGGTATTATTGCCATATTAAGGTAAAAATGTTTGCCATATTAAGGTGAAAAATAGAGCGAAATAGTCATGAGCAGTGTCCAAGCCTGCTGCTTCTTTTTTTTCTCTCTCCCTTCTGCACACGACCACCTTCCTATGTGTTTCTCCCTGTAAAGAACGGCTTGCTGCGATGTGCAGAGTTTGTAAGTGAACTTGTTTGCCGTTAGCTTAGCAACTGTGCTGTGCTAACGGATAGTGTTTGTTAGCATTATCATTATGCTAACAAAGCTCTGTTGATTCTGTCTGCTCAAACACGCTTGGCTTGAGTTTCACCCTCTAACTCTCTGTTCGGTGTGTGCAGGCTGCTGTAACACTGCTGATGAGAGGTTATAATAAAAGCCTACATGAAGACTTTTTTGTGAAACTTCAGCATGTTCTTGGCTATTTAGGTTTAGTATTTAGTCTAACTATCTGCATTGTCCATTATCATTGTAAAAATGTCTTGTACATCACTGATGCTACAGATAAGGGACAAACACAAAAGCCATCTTTATGCTAAAAATGGAAGAAAAAAAAAAAAAGCATCTAAATAAAAATACTTAGTTACATCTGAAGGAAATCTGTATAGTCAGGACATTCATTGCTTATATTTTTAAATAATTTCTTAAGTATTATTTTAAATGCATGCAAGACATGCAATTTAACCTGCCCTCAGCATGAGGTCGCAATGTAAAACTGCCAAACAAAGTGTTTAAAAATTAAACAAAATCAAAACGATGCATTTAAATTGAAGGGCAGAGATATGTAAGATATCAGACAACACAAAAGTCAATTTTGAATTCTATTTTCCATAAAAAAAAAATCAGAGTTGTCCTCACTTTGTGTCAACAGTCAGAATTTTTATAATCCTGAATAAATCAGGTAATGTCAGAATTTATATATATATATATATATATATATATATATATATATATATATAATATTATATACAAATACAACCCGATTCCAAAAAAGTTGGGAATAAAAACAGAATGCAATGATGTGGAAGTTTCAAATTTCAATATTTTATTCAGAATACAACATAGATGTCTAAACTGAGAAAATGTATTATTTTAAGGGAAAAATAAGTTGATTTTAAATTTCATGGCATCAACACATCTCAAAAAAGTTGGGACAAGGCCATGTTTACCACTGTGTGGCATCCCCTCTTCTTTTTATAACAGTCTGCAAAAGTCTGGGGACTGAGGAGACAAGTTGCTCAAGTTTAGGAATAGGAATGTTGTCCCATTCTTGTCTAATACAGGCTTATAGTTGCTCAACTGTCTTAGGTCTTCTTTGTCGCATCTTCCTCTTTATGATGCACCAAATGTTTTCTATGGGTGAAAGATCTGGACTGCAGGCTGGCCATTTCAGTACCCGGATCCTTCTTCTACACAGTGATGATGTTGGAATTAATGCAGTATGTGGTCTGGCATTGTCATGTTGGAAAATGCAAGGTCTTCCCTGAAAGAGACGACGTCTGGATGGGAGCATATGTTGTTCTAGAACTTGGATATACCTTTCAGCATTGATGGTGCCTTTCCAGATGTGTAAGCTGCCCATGCCACACGCACTCATGCAACCCTATACCATCAGAGATGCAGGCTTCTGAACTGAGCGCTGATAACAACTTGGGTTGTCTTTGTCCTCTTTAGTCCGGATGACATGAACTTCAAATTTTGATTTGTCTGACCACAGAAGAGTTTTCCACTTTGCCACAGTCCATTTTAAATGAGCCTTGGCCCAGAGAAAACGCCTGCGCTTCTGGATCATGTTTAGATATGGCTTCTTTTTTGACCTAGAGAGTTTTAGCCGGCAACGGCGAATGGCACGGAAGTATTCCTGAGCCCATGTTGTGATTTCCATTACAGTAGCATTCCTGTATGTCAGTGGTTCTCAACCGGTGGGGAGTAGGCTACAGGATGGGAGGAAAACCTGAAAAAAAGAAAAAGAAAAACTTGGGAAAAAAAAATTGCAATTTTTTTTTTTTTTTTTTATCACTAAACTACTGTCATAAAAGTTATAGTTTTGTATATACATAACTCCTGAATAAAAATTAAAATGTGTTTGGACTGATTTAAAAAAAAAAAAGTTTTGAACATTTGGTTTGTGGATAGTGAGCGCAAATGCAGGTGATAAGTGGTTTTATTAAGCGAGTCATTGAGTCGTTCATTCACGATTCGTTCAAACGGCCGATTAATCAAGAATGAGACAGATGTTTGTGAATGGGTCATTGAATCTTTGACTCAAACGATTTGTTCAAAACACTGAATCATTCAAAACACGATTGAGTGTTGCTGTGAGATGCGCTATGTTGTGATCTTTGTTTGGATTCATCTGATCTATTTTCGCTGCTAAAAGAGACCAAAACAGTCATTATTTTGTCTAAAATGTAAGTGACTTAATATTATTAACTTGTTTGTTGAACTGTCATATCAGTGTCATATTTTCAATCGTGAGGTGATGGTAAATTAAGTGATGGTCAATTGTCAGCTCTCTTGGTCGTCAGGTTGTGTGATGTTTGTTGCTGAACTGTATTCAAATGTTATAAATATAAAAACACCACATTTTGAAATTTAACTGCAGTATGTCAATTTAGTTATTTGTGTGTGCTGCGCTCATAGACTTTAGAAACGGCGCTCATTTGTTTGATTTCTCCTCGAGAAGCTGCGCAAGCCTCAAAAGTTTAAGGTCCTTGCACCCTGACTGAGTCCGAAACTGTCGTATATACACTCTAAAAAATGCTGGGTTGTTTCAACCCAAGTTTGGGTCAAAAATGGACAAACCCAACCATTGGGTTAAATTTTTAAATGCATTTTTTAACCCAATGGTTGGGTTTGTCCATATTTGTCCATATAAACAACCCAGCATGTTTAGAGTGTATATTGTATATATTGTATATATATATAATATGAACGAATAAACTAGTCAGAATCAATGTTCCCTCTATTTTTTTTTCTCGCTGAGCAAAACTTTTCTCTGTTGAGCGCACATTTTGGCCACCTGAGCAAAAACATACTTTATATCAGACCTGTACAATGAACGTAAACGCACAAAAAAATGGTTTTATCATGCAACTGTAACATTTAACTTTAATGTGCCTTTTCTATTTTATTTGACCCTTGATGTAACTTAGTGATTTATTAAATAATATGTTTGAAAACAAGCAGTTCAGTCACTAAATTAAGCACATTTTAGGTTACTTGAGATTTTTCACATTGCTGTATTAACTGTACCAGTCTTTAACAAGAAATTCTATTAAAAAATAATTTCTGTCCTCCTGCAGGACAGTTAAATTCTTTATAATAATATAATTATTGAGCAGTTACAATGATGGTTTGGGACAACCATAATGTGTTTTTGTACAGTCAATTATTAGCAACAGACAGTGTTAAACTATCAAAATTACATGTTTATTGCTTATGAAATTCCCAGATTTTATATACCAGGAGGTTACGATTTTTCGTGGCAAGGAGCCCTAAACAATCCCCTTGTGAGATCAGTTTTTTATTAGGCTTACATTATAATATAATAAAATATAATATTTAAGTATTTAAACTGATATACAGTATTATATCAGTTTAAATGCTTCCATTTGTTTTAATATATTATATAGTGAAAACAAACTGAAGCATTTAAACAGATCTGATAGCTAAATATTTTTAAGAAAAGTGAACGTTAACTCTTTTATAGTTATCTAAACATCCCTGAAACCCACACCACCACCACACAAAAAGCTATTTAAACTGAGGTATATCACTGATGTATTTTGAGTTTGCAAGCTACACCTGTGGTGGGTGTGTGATTGTAAATGTCTCAGAGTTTTGTTAGCATTCTGTGCCCATCATCCGTTATTTCCACCACTTTTCATTAAAACATGACGTTTTATTTCACATTTCTTTTCATTTCACGTTGCCTCTCGTGTTGAGGTATTTAGTCCACAAACATTATAGTATTCTTACCGCGACTGATTTGGCTCAGGGCCAGCCAGCTCACACGCGCTCAATCGTTCTCTTTCTATGAAACCTGTAAACCGCATTCTCCGGTTCCAACTCTATAGCGACAATAACTCTATAGCGGTTGTCCAGAGCACTGCAATTATTTCTCATTTAAAATACTACAATCATTTTCATGTCTGTTCTCTGTGCGGCAATTATTTTTTCTGCGCGGCCGCGCACACGCGCAGCTTAGAGGGAACATTGGTCAGAATATAGGCTACAGTTAAAGCTTTCCTTTAGATTTTGTGAAATGCTCACACGCACACACGCAGCCACGCACACACAAACATGTTTAAATACATTTGTTGTTAATATATAAATAACAATAAATTGTTGTAACAGCAATATCTCCAAGTTTTGTTTTTCACTGTAAAAATGTCATGATTTGCCAATGCAAAGAGAGTACCGCCACCTTTTTCCCCCATTTCAAGCATTATAACACAAACAAATCATCCTCCTGGCGACTTTTTTTTTGTTTTGTTTTTTTGTCAAAAGCGACAAATCCAGCGACTTTTACTGGTGTTTTTGGAGACTTTTGTGGTGTTTGGAGACTCAAAAGCACGAATCACTCTGCAGTTAGGCCTACTGTGCTCAACGAGCAGTGGGTGCTGCCGTGAGCCCCTCTCCCATCCAGAAGCACTCACAGGCGTTCAGTCTCTCAGTAGCCTCGCGCAGCAGTCCCAGCCTGCATTTAGAGCAGAGAGGAGTGCCAAGTTCGCTTGTGCCAGCTCTCACTAGTCTATCAATCTCGATTTACATAGGCCTTTACTACAAAACCCCAACAGTCTTTTTAAAGACTAAACCTACAAACATTCTTTTTAAAGATTAGATCAAATCTCAGCCCTAGCCAGTAATTTTTTTTAACTGCTAGGCAGTAGCTACACTTAGCTAAAACTAACCACGCGACTAAGAGACACACACACACACACACACACACACACACAGATGAGGACTACAATCATTAAGTATTAAAATAAAATATGAATTGTCTGCAAAATAATTATTTTGTTTGTTTAATTAAAGATCGTGCCTAAGTCCTGACTGATTAGCCCCTGATACATCTCCCAATATAGCCACACACACAGTTACATATTGCCTAAACTTTATTGAAAACACATAACAAAAATGGAGAAATTTCTTGTGAGGACCAACAAGCCAACCGACGCACCACCAGTTGCAAAAAAGCTTCAAAAGTACAATGAAGCATACCTGCAGTTTGGGTTTACAGTCACGGCTGATCTGAGACCTCAGTGTGTCGTGTGTGCAGAGGTGCTGGCAAACGACAGTATGAAGCCCTGCAAATTAAAAAGGCACCTCGAAACAAAGCATGCTGGCATTAAAAATAAACCGGCTGAATATTTTAAAAGAAAGCTTGATGGCCTCCATCAGCAACAGGCAACCATTTCAGTGCATAGCACTGTGTCTAAACAGTGTTTGGAGGCATCGTATGTAGTGGCCAAAAGAATCGCTAAACTGGGTAAACCGCATACAATCACCGAGACTCTCATTTTGCCGGCAGCGCAAGACATGTGCAGAATAATGATAGGCGATAGTGCAGCAGCCAAACTCGGTGCAATACCCCTGTCCAATGACACAGTCACTAGGAGAATTGTAGACATGTCCAATGATATCAGAGAGCAACTGATAGAGTTCGTAAAAAAGAGTCCTTACTACGCGCTGCAGCTGGATGAATCCACTGATATTGCTGGGCAGGCACAGCTCCTCACCTATGTCAGGTATCTGCGGGACAAGGCGATTGAGGAGGATGTCCTGTTTTGCCAGCCTCTTCAGTTGTACACTACAGGAGAAGCCATTTTCAATGTCCTTGATATTTTTATCCATGAAAATGGTTTGGCTTGGGACCGATGCGTTGGCCTATGCACAGATGGTGCACAGGCAATGACGGGGCGTGAGCGTGGCCTAGCTGTTCGTGTTCAGCAAGTAGCTCCACTTGTGAAATGGACACAATGCATGGTCCATCGCGAAGCACTAGCTGCTAAAAAAATGCCGGTTCTCTTTGACTCCATGCTGAACCAATCTGTGAAAATGATAAATCTCATCAAATCACGGCCGCTAAACTCTCGCTTGTTTGGGGTCCTCTGCCAGGAGATGGGGTCAGGGCACGAACAGCTGCTTCTGCACACTGAAGTTCGCTGGCTCTCCAGGGTGCGGGTGTTACAGCGGTTGTATGAGCTGCGAGAGGAGGTGAAGTGGTTTTTGACAGAAATCAAATCAGATCTGGCGAAGCATCTGGATGACACTATGTGGCTTGCGTCTCTGTCCTATTTGGTTGATATATTTGACCGCTTGAATGGCCTCAACCTGTCTTTGCAAGGCCGCAAAACTCATATTTTGCTCCTTGCAGACAAAGTGCATGCCTTCACACAAAAACTAGACCTCTGGCATGGCCGCATCAGTCGAGGGTACTGCGACATGTTCCCCAGCCTTGCAGACTTTATCACTGATGCAGACACGTCACACGATTTCTCCTCCCTATTTCAATCAGCATCTGAGCACCTGTCAGCAATGAGAGAACAATTTGCGACATACTTTAAAGAGGATTATCGCTCTTTTGCGTGGGTTCGAGATCCGTTTGTGTGCACAGCAAATGAGCTATCAATTCATATGCAGGAACAGCTTATTGAGCTGAAGAGCGACCGTAGACTGAAGGAACTCCTGCCCTCTTTCGTCATTCTGGGCAGCATTGATGCAGGAATACCCTCAACTCTGTGACGTTGCCTTGAAGGTTCTCCTTCCTTTCGCGTCGACATATTTGTGTGAGGCAGGATTCTCAAAAATGACTGCACTCCAACTCTCCCAACTGCAATGAACCAGCTTTGGGGGGGGGGGCAGCTTGCAAAAGGTTGATGTGTGCAGTGCCCAGGGCCCGACGGGCATCCAGTATGTTTTTCCGGCGTTGACCCTTACGCACAGAGATTGTTCCAGATTCTCTGAATCTTTGGATGATATTATGCACTGTAGATGATGATAACTTCAAACTCTTTGCAATTTTTCTCTGAGAAACTTCTTTCTGATATTGCTCCACTATTTTTCACCGCAGCATTGGGGGAATTGGTGATCCTCTGCCCATCTTGACTTCTGAGAGACACTGCCACTCTGAGAGGCTCTTTTTATACCCAATCATGTTGCCAATTGACCTAATAAGTTGCAAATTGGTCCTCCAGCTGTTCCTTATATGTACATTTAACTTTTCCGGCCTCTTATTGCTACCTGTCCCAACTTTTTTGGAATGTGTAGCTCTCATGAAATCCAAAATGAGCCAATGTTTGGCATGAAATTTCAAAATGTCTCACTTTCAACATTTGATATGTTATCTATATTCTATTGTGAATAAAATATAAGTTTATGAGATTTGTAAATTATTGCATTCCTTTTTTATTCACAATTTATACAGTGTCCCAACTTTTTTGGAATCGGGTTTGTGTATATATATATATATATATATATATATAGTGGGGGAAATAATTATTAGATCCCCTGCTGATTTTGTTAGTTTGGCCACTTAAAAATGAGGGGTCTATGATTTTTATGGTAGGTTTATTTTAATGGATAGAGACAGAAAATCCAGAAAAAAACACATTATATAAAGGTTATCAATTGATTTACATTTCAGTGAGTGAAATAAGTATTTGATCCCAAAGCAAAACATGACTTAGTACTTGGTGGAGAAACCCTTGTTGGCAAGCACAGAAGTAAGACATTTCTTGTAGTTGGTCACCAGGTTTGCACACATCTCAGGAGGGATTTTGGTCAACTCCACTTTACAGATCCTCTCTAAATCCTTAAGCTTTTCTTGGTTGTCGCTTGGCAACTCCAAGTTTCAGCTCCCTCCACAGATTTTCTATAGGATTAAGGTCTGGAGACTGGCTAGGCCGCTCCATGACCTTAATGTACTGCTTCTTGAGCCACTCCTTTGTTGCCATGGTGGAATGTTTTGGGTCATTGTCATGCTGGAAGACCCATCTACAACCCATCTTCAGTGTTCTGGCTGAAGGAAGGAGGTTCTCATCCAAGATTTTATGGTAAAATTTTTGGCCCTATTCATCGGCCCCTCAATGTGGTGAAGTTGTCCTGTACCCTTAGCAGAGAAACAGCCCCAAAGCATAATGTTTCCACCTCCATGCTTGACTGTAGGGATGGTGTTCTTGGGGTCATAGTCAGCATTTCTCTCCCTCCAAACATGGCGAGTTGAGTTGATGCCAAGGAGCTCAATTTCTAACCACAGCACTTTCTCCCAAGTCTTCTCTGAATCTTTTAGATGTTCATTAGCAAACTTCAGACAGGCTTGTACATGTGCCTTTTTGAGCAGGGGGACCTTGTGGGCACTGCAGGATTTCAATCCATTGCGGCGTAGTGTGTTACCAATGGTTTTCTTGGTGACTGTGGTCCCAACTGCCTTGAGATCATTTACAAACTCCTCCCTTATAGTTCTGGGCTGATCCCTCACCTTTCTCATCATCATCCTTACCCCATGAGGCGAAATCTTGCATGGAGCTCCAAACCGAGGGCAATTGATTATTTTTGTATTTCTTCCATTTCCGAATAATCACACCAACAGTTGTCTCCTTCTCACCAAGCTTCTTGCTGATGGTCTTGTAGCCCATTCTAGCCTTGTGCAGGTCTACAGTCTTGTCCCTGATGTCTTTTGACAGCTCTTTGGTCTTGCCCATGGTGGTGGAGAGGTTTGAATGGAAGATACAGATTCTTTGGATAGGTGTTTTTTTACATACATAACAAGCTGACATTAGGAGTACTTTCTTAAAGTGACGGGACTAATCTGTGTTCGACATTGGCACATAAACAATCTGTAGGAGCAATGTTCCCTCTAATTTTTTTTCTCTCTGAGCAAAACTTTTCTCTGTTGAGCGCACATTTTGGCCACCTGAGCAAAAACATACTTATATCAGTTTAATGCTTCCATTTGTTTTAATATATTATATAGTGAAAACAAACTGAAGCATTTAAACTGATAGCTAAATATTTTTAAGAAAAGTGAACGTTAACTCGTTTATAGTTATCTAAACATCCCTGAAACCCACACCACCACACACAAAATCTATTTAAACTGAGGTATATCACTGATGTATTTTGAGTTTGCAAGCTACACCTGTGGTGGGTGTGTAATTGTAAATGTAAATGAGTTCTCTTTCTATGAAACCTGTAAACCGCATTCACCGGTTCCAACTCTATAGCGACAATAACTCTATAGCGGTTGTCCAGAGCACTGCAATTATTTCTCATTTAAACTACTACAATCATTTTCATGTCTGTTCTCTGCTTGGCAATTATTTCTTCTGCGCGGCCCCGGCTTCAGAAGTGCGCGGCCGCGCATGCGCGCAGCTTAGAGGGAACATTGTGTAGGAGGCAGAATTCTTGCTGGTTGGTAGAGGATCAAATACTTATTTCACTTGATCAAATGCTAATCAATTTATAACCTTTATATAATGTGTTTTTTCTGGATTTTTTGGTTGATATTCTGTCTCTATCCATTAAAATAAACCTACCATAAAAATTCTAGACTCCTCGTTTCTTTGTAAGTGGGCAAACATAAAAAAAAAAAAAAAAATACATTTGTGCACCCTGTCTGACAAGATCAGTGTTAATTTTTTCACGGACGAAAACGAGACGATGACTAAATAAAAATGCATTTTGAATGACAAAAACTATGACTAAAATCTACTCTAATTTTCGTCAACAAATAAAAATTAGACGAAAATGAAAGAGAGGGACGATTTGCAAAGATATCCGGTCAGGTCTACTGATCTATGTGGAAGATGCGCACATTTGAAGTGTAACGTGTGGATCTAACCGCGGGAAAACGTGGCACTGTTGCACGCTCTACAGGCTCACGCAGCAGCACTTCAGACTGCTTCACAATTAATGAATAGCATTATTGCCAAGCGATTACTTATAAGCTAATGTTGATCAATTATGACAATGTTTACTAACCAATGTTTATATGGTAGTATGTTTTAGACCGTTAAAAGAATGCATATTTTATCACCCTCATGAGCAGCCTGCTGCAGTGCAGACTGCAGACATTTCAGGATAAGAGTCACGGTGTATTTGGGGATGGTTTATAATTATTATTTTTTCGTGAGGGCTGTTTCATAAAAGACGCTAAGAAAAGCGAGGATTAAACTCCACTTGAATGAACCTAACAAATGAGTTGGGGCTAAAGCGGTTTCATAAAAGGTAATTGAAGTTCACGCAGTCCCGCTAATTTGATCCAGGTTTACCTAGTCAAAATAATTGCATGTGCGCGCTTTTCTTAAGCAGCCCTAGAGGTTGATCATGGATCAAATCTATCCACCATAGGAAACAGCATACATTTGTGCTTTTTTTGTGTGTTTGAGACATGGTGTTTTCCTCAGTGCATAACTTACTTTTCACAAGTTATTCTCCATCTGTAAATGTTAGAAAGTCATGCAAATATTTCCATTTGCTGCTAAACTTCACAGTGAATGAGCGCTGCTGCGTGCATGTTTGCTAAAACAGACAGGACGACGAGAAGCGCAATAATTCTGACTAAAATATACATTTTGCTAAAATATTTGATGTTGGACATTAATTGTGCCTTATGTACAATTTTAAAACCTACAAGTAAGTGTTTTTTTATGATATTAACTATAAATTGACTAGTGTAATGGTAAATCAATACTTTAGGCCAACTACTGAGTTACATTCATCTTACTAAATAAATTTAGTCTGTGCATATTATTTTAATTTTAATTTTGTGATTTTAATTTGCTCTTCTAATAACCATAAAGTTACTACAGCTGCCAAACAAACCAGAGAAAAATTAATTTATTTTAAAAATCTAATTAAATCTTGGGCACAAAACATTTAGCCAGTCAGAAAAGAAAACCTGTAGGTTACACACACACACACACAAACACAATATATATATATATATATATATATATATATATATATATATATATAAATACCAAAAATTATTCAGACATTTTTATATATTTTTACAAGTGGATGTAGGACACTGTAGTTCATTTATGTAAGTGAGGATAGCAAAATAAAGTAAATCAAAAATTCTTTATACCAAAAATGTGTAACCAAAAATTATTCAAACACTTTGACCGATGTTATTTGACCACGTTGCTTAAGTGTTATCTGACGTAATTAAGATTAATTTCTGACACAGTTTAACTCTGAGATCTTGTCATATTTTATTACCTTTTTTTTTTAACTATTCAACTATAGTGAATAAACTGTATTAATGAATGAAATATGGGCCTCGGAAAAGGCTAGCCGACTTTATTGTGTTTTGACTACAGTGGGTAGTTCACAACCATGCATGTCACTTCTGCAGGCTGCATATTACTCTGCCACTCTTTTCATAGCTTTTGCTGGCTCTGAAACACTTGCTCAGTATTTCTCCTGCTCTTTGTCTAGCAAAAAGTCTAGCAAAAAATCACTCATCACTTAATGAAAGCTTAAAAATGAAGGCCTGATTGTTTCAGGGGTCTTGTCACAGGTCTGATTTTGAAATTCTTCATTACTTTTGCTATATTTTCACACTTAAAGTCAGCATGAAACGGAAGTTGCGATTGTCTTTTCTTCTCTACTGTGACGTCTATCCGAGTGAAACAGCATCTGAAATGAGAGGGCGGGACTTGATTTCATCCTTCGGGAATTGATTGGATCGTTGGAAGTTGGGCGTTGTTAACAAAATGGAGGCAGATAGGAATGACTCACTCCGAGCACGCTCACGTTACTGTAAGAACTTTATTTATTGAGGATGACAAGGACGGTTAACAGCACTAAAAAGCGAGAGAGCATGCGCAAGAAAACTGACTGACTGACGGTGTGTGTTTGTTGGCGCAGAGCGAGCGGGTAAGAGCAAGTGTTTTCGGTTCATTCCTATGGAAGTTGAGCTGCACGTAAGTTAATTGTGAAAACTAGTTATTCTAAAAACGCTCCGGTCGCTTGCTCTGCTCCAGTGGACTGAGCGTGTCCTCAGGTTCCTTTCCATGTTTGAGGGCACTGTACACCCCCAATGACTGGCATCAGCGGTGGTTAATGCTTACCCCAGTGAAGCTTGCTGGCAGTTCCAGATAGCTCCACCCTTGCGCCATAGCATGAGACAGGAAGAGACGATGAGTCGTTTTGAAGGAGGAGTTAATGTTTTTGATTAAAGATTATGAGGGCACATGAATTAAAAAAAAAAAAAAAATGAAGTGCACGGATAAATTATTGATAATAAATACTACAATATTCCAAAAAAAAAAAAAAATAGAATTGTCAATTTTGATTTCATGCCGACTTTAAAACAATGATTTGGTAATCCTCTTGTACCACTGTCCTCTTTTGTGCTAAGAAATAAGTCTCCTGACAGTTCTCTCCCATGTGGTTCCATTTTTGTCAGTATTAAGTCTGAGAATGATTCAGTGATAACACTTAATTTTTAAGAAATTACTTCTCTGGTTCAACATACTTACCTTTTTATAAAAAAACTGCCTTAAACTTACACACCAATTTTTTTTTTTTTTTTTTTTTTTTTTTAGCTCTATTTAGAAAATGTGTGTGTATTTATTTATTTATTTATTTATTTATTTATTTATTGGACTGATAGTGGTTAATAAAGTCAAATAATTGTATGTGAGAGAGTCAGCTAATTTCTATTTAATTCATAGTAAACTACTGTATCTTCTGTCACAGGAAGGAAAGACTAAGAACATTATTTGACACATTATTCAATATATTTTGTATAAGGGTTATTATATAAGGGTTATTATAGATAACTAAACCTAAAACCAAAAGAAATCTTCATTACTTGAAATAAACGTTAACTGAAATAAAAAATAAATATATAAAAAATGTAAACTTATTTTATTTCATCTAGTTCATAAGCTTTAGCTTAACCTGAGGTATCAAAATAACAATCAGAAATAAAAAGTTAGACATTTAAAAGCAAAAACTAAAAGACATAAACACAAAAAATTACTAAATTATAATGAAAGGAGAAAAACTAAAAATCAAATCTAATAAAAATTTTAATAAAAATTAATAAGTGTGTCAATCCCTGAAAAGTACTGAATTTTGCTCTTTCGTGTCTTTTTGCACTTGAACAGTCAAAAACGTCCGCTTTGGCGAGTAAAGTACAGTTGGTGAACATAAACAGTTTGGGTAATATCAGATGTACCTATATCAGTGTATAGGATCTGTGTATTGTTAGAGAAATGCTTAATACATTACAATTTAACTAAATTAGATTTTAGTCGACTAAATCTACTGTAGATTTAGTCGACTAAAATCTTATGATATTTAGTCGACTAAAACTAGACTAAAACTAAAACAATTTCAGATGGCTAAAATATGACTAAAACTAAATGGCATTTTAGTCAAAAGACTGACTAAAACTGAATCAAAATTTGCTGTCAAAATTAAAACTGGACAAGATAAAATAAAAATTTTAAAAAATTAAATGTAGAGGTCTTGATTAAAGCATTCATCGCCATTGCTCCTGAGCGCCAAACTACATTTGAGTAGGTAAGTTGCTTTTTTTTTTTGGTGTGTGTTGCCGCCATGTAGTGAAATGCATTTAAAACATTTATTTAACCATGTTCTGAGTGTTCTCATAAAACTCTCTCATTCATTTGTATGTCATTTATAAGAGTTGTTTGGGCTGTTTAATATAAAATCCAACACAATTAATTTGTGTCTTGTCAATCATTTGTTTAAAAACATATTTGCTAGTACTTACTTTTGTAACCTCAGTTGGAAGCATCAGTATTTATCAACTTTGTCAATATTTAACACATCAGATGAAGGTTAATTTGATTCATTCTGAAAGAAATATTATATTCTTTTAATTTTTGTATAAAAAATATTAAAACATCAACTGAACTACATAAGTCTTATTTACCTACGAACATTGGTTATACAGTATATGCTTAATATTAAAAAAGGAATTAAGGAATTTAGTAACTGGTTTGTTCATAATAGTGTGAAAACAGAACAAAAAATGTAGAGAATGTATTTTATCACTTATCTTTTTTTCTGAACACCATTATTACATAATTGAAAATTTTACACTGTTGTTGGATGGATCAAATTAAAATGGCATGCTTTTTCACTGCATCTGACGGGCACACATTAAGTTATGAAGTGAATAAATGTTAATTTTTAGAAAAACATTTTCATAAAAATCTGTTCCCTTACATGGTCCATTATCTGAGACCTTTGTCTACAAAAATATCAGTTTTTCTATTATTGTAGTATTAAAAAATAAAAACTAACATCTAAAATTTGTTTCTTATCTCATGTCCCTTATCTCAAGAATCAGTGACTTGATTTTCGTAGAACTTCAGGCATTTTCACACAAAGTCTGACATTTCGACACAATAAGATTTTAAAAACAATGCATCTCTACCGTTTTTTTCTGAGTGCAGATGGATTTTGTTTACATGGAACTTATACATGGCAATGTACAATGAAACAGTGGCAGCAAACAATCAGGGAAAAGATGTGATATGGCATGGAATTTTAATATTACTTGCCTTATATCATGTCTACTGCATATGTATATTAAAGGGGTCCTATTATGCTTTTTAGCTTTTTCAACTTTAGTTAGTTTGTAATGTTGCTTTTTGCACATATTAAAGATCTGCAAGGTTATAAAGCTCAAAGCTCACTCCAAAGGGAGATAATTTTATTTAAAGGTGCCGTAGAACGTGTTTTCAAAAGATGTAATATAAGTTTAAGGTGTCCCCTGAATGTGTCTGTGAAGTTTCAGCTCAAAATACCCCATATATTTTTTTTTATTCATTTTTTTAACTGCCTATTTTGGGGCATCATTAAATATGCGCTGATTCAGGCTGCGGCCCCTTTAAATTCTCGTGCTCCCCACCCCCCGAGCTCGCGACTGCCTTAAACAGCATAAACAAAGTTCACACAGCTAATATATCCCTCAAAATGGATCTTTACAAAGTGTTCGTCATGCAACATGTCTAATCACGTAAGTATGGTATTTATTTGGATGTTTACATTTGATTCTGAATGAGTTTGATGGTGCTCTGTGGCTAAAGCTAACATTACACACTGTTGGAGAGATTTATAAAGAATGAAGTTGTGTTTATGAATTATACAGACTGCAAGTGTTTAACTCCCTGAGGTCTGAAAACGCGCCGCCGCGTTTTGCAGGATTTTTTTCACATTGCAGCAAAACAGACTTAAAATACTCCGTCATTTCTTGTCATAGAGACATAAGTAATATATCAATTGAAACTATAGAATGTCTTCTTTTATTTGTGTACACTCAGAGTAAAAACACAATGTTGCGCTTTTTGTAAAATAAAGAAAACTAACATGATGCGTGATCTCTCCTCTCCCTCCGAACGAACTCCAGTCAGATTGAGCTAGAGGTTCCGCTCCTGGACCACTAAAGTGGACATCGCTCAACCCAGAGTCTGTGCCGTCACCTTCGTAGCATGGTCGGTCACTGAATGCACTTCCTGCATCATCTCTGGGTTGGGACGACTCTCGTGCAGTTCTTTCAATGCCATGGCATTTAGAGCAGAAGCGTCTTGTCCAAGGGCACTGTAAGCTGGGCAAGGGCACGAGGAACAAGGAGAATTTACATGCCCTGGACAGGAACCTCAAATGGCCCCGCCAGGTGGCTGCATTTTGCAGGCACAGATGGAACGCAATCGCGCTCTCCACCTGAGGGATCACAGAGTACCCCCTCGCCACACCACCATTAACTCCCTGAGGTCTGAAAACGCACCGGCGCGTTTTGCAGCATTTTTTTCACATTGCAGCAAAACAGACTTAAAATACTCAGTCATTTCTTGTCATAGAGACATAAGTAATATATCAATTGAAACTATAGAATGTCTTCTTTTATTTGTGTACACTCAGAGTAAAAACACAATGTTGTGCTTTTTGTAAAATAAAGAAAACTAACATGATGCGTGATCCCTCCTCTCCCTCTGAACGAACTCCAATCTGATAGTTCTCAGAAAATGAACTGTAACTTATGAATACTAATGACAAAAAAATGACACTTACGTCTAAAGAAACGTTGAAATGTCAGGTTTTAAATCGTGTAAGTCAAATCAAAAACAAACATTCTGTGTTTATGTAATCTGTATGAAAAGAGAGCCATGTCAGAAGTCTGTGATTCAGCTCGTTACCCGCTAATGCGGCCACGCCCACGGAGCGAGCGCTATTCAGACGCAAATTCAGAGCAATACATGCATACATCGTCTCAATCGTGTATTTATTGTCTTGAAAAGTGTTTATTTGGATGGTAAAGCCATGGTTAGCGATCTCTAGAAGACATGCCGTTAGTTTCCTAGTTCCTTTCTTCTTTATATGAATTTGTGGCCTAAAGGTGTACAGAGAGCACCCTCCGGCTGCAAGTATCAATTAAAAACACCATTCCTGAAATGTCCTCTTCTTCTTTAGAATAATTTGTGGACTAAATGTGCACAGAGAGCGCCCTCCGGCTGCAAGTATGAATTAAAAACACAGTATCCCACTCATAGTGATGACAATAAATATACTTCTCAGTATAGAAATTGACATAAATATATGAATCCATCAATATTTCTCCAAATGTGCATGCTTTTAAGCTAAAAGCCTATATGAAATGCCACAGAGGTAACATAATTGTTCAGACACTTTGCATCACAGAAATAAATTATATTTTAAAGAATATAATAGACTACAGTTATTTTAAATTGTAATAATATTTCACAGTATTGCTGTTTATGATGAGCTGAGACATGATTACAGAGGGTTTCTTTCACAGCCTACCTGACTGAAAGGCCTCATTAATATGCAAGTCATTTCAGGTCATTATTATGCTATTCTTTTGTCTTCTCAGGTGTAAATGGCCCATTATTCATGCAGATTCACGCCTCCACGCATACTGTGTTTCTTGACAAAAAGTGTCTTACAAAATTTAAATCTCTCTATTGTTTTATAAGAAAGAGTAGTCAGCATAATTTTTACATAATTCTGAAGCAAAAACTCTAGTCTACAACCTCCAATAACCAGAAGTCTTGTGAACACAGATTTAATATAAGTTTTTTGTTTTTTCAATAACCACGCATAAACATTATTCCTTCAAAAATACAAACATGTACATACATGTTCCTCACATATTATTGTAGCCTAGTTTGTGCTGAATACAGTGTAATGACACTTTTGTCATTTATATGTTTATGAACAACTGAAAAAAGCACAAATGTCAGGGCATGTCAAAACTTCTCCAAGCCCCAAATCAGCCTCAGACTCCAGAGGGTTAAAAAATGAAAATAACGACAGTCTTGTCTCCGTGAATACAGTAAGAAACAATGGTAACTTTAACCACATTTAACAGTACATTAGCAACATGCTAACGAATCATTTAGAAAGACAATTTACAAATATCACTAAAAATATCATGTTATCATGGATCATGTCAGTTATTATTGGTCCATCTGCCATTTTTCGCTATTGTCCTTGCTTGCTTACCTAGTCTGATGATTCTGCTGTGCACATCCAGACGTCCTGCCCTTGTCTAATGCCTTGAACATGAGTTGGCATATGCAAATATTGGGGGCGTGCATATTAATGATCCCGACTGTTACGCAACAGTCGGTGTTATGTTGAGATTCGCCTGTTCTTCGGAGGTCTTTTAAACAAATGAGATTTACATAAGAAGGAGGAAACAATGGTCTTTGAGGCTCACTGTATGTCATTTTCATGTACTGAACGCTTGTTATTCAACTATGCCAAGGTAAATTAAATTTTTAATTCTAGGGCACCTTTAACAGAATCCACTTTTAGGGGGCAGTTGTAACCTAATGGTTAGAGAGTCAGACTTGTAACCCAAAGGTCATGAGTTTGAGTCTCAGTATCAGCAGTAAATGTACATGGGGGAGTGAATGAACAACGCTCTCTTCCACTCCCAATTCCCACAACTTCCCTTGAGCAAGGCACCTAACCCCCAGTCACTCCCCGGGCACCACAGCAAAAATGACTTCCCACTGCTCCAGGTGTTTTCATGGTGTGTGTGTTCAATATTCACTGCTGTGTGTGTGCACACACTTGAATGGGTGAAAAGCAGAACACAAATTCCAAGTATGGGACACCATACTTGGCTACACATCACGTCACTTTCACTTCATTAACTTTCCAAGAACTACAACGAATGACTTGTTTGGACTACAGCACATTTTTACAGCACAATGCCCACCCACGAAAATATGCAAAAAAAAAAAGCTTCCAGAACCTAAGAGATTACATTGCAGGCTTCACAAAAGGTTCTGGAACTGTTGTTTGTGGATCACAACTTGTATGTCTTATTTTTTGTAGTTGCATTTTATATTAACAGTTCCAATTATAAGATTTATGTTGTTGCTACGATGTAAACAAAGGGCAAAGCTTTGTCTCCGCTTGCCTGCTAGCCAACATTAGTGTTGATATAGTGTTTACTGTAGCTTTTGTAAACTCTCGCTTTTGTAAGTCTGTTCACCGCCCCTTAGGAAAATTAACCATGGTTTTGTGATCGATTATTTGTATTGTTTGTATTACCATACTTTTCTAAATATCATGATTAAATGGTGTATAACATTGTATTTAAAATGTATAAGAAAATTACAACAACAAAAAATACCACTCTGAAATGTCCTTTGAAATCTCTGCATGATCCATTTACATCTGAGTAGAGCTCGCTGTTATGTTAAGGGGCGTGACATTTCCCAAATACGCACTAAGTGGGACCAATCACTACACTCTGGGACAGCTAACCAATCACAGCACATTTCGTATTTCAGAAGGAGGGGCTTCGTAAAAACGGGAACTAAATGGCCTGTTCAAGCCAGACTTCGGAGAGAGTTGCTGTAATAATGGTAAATATGTAAAAATGTATTTTTTGAACAATCAAGCAAGCATATTCTAGTACACCCCAAAAACTAAATCAAGAATTTGTAAAAGGGCACAATAGAACCCCTTTATTAGTAGTACTATTAACTGGACCTGTTTTTACCAACATACCTTGGTATTCCTATCTTACAGCACTTTTTTAATCACATAATTTTTACTATTTCCATAGTTCCGTTCCAGAAGATTGACAACATTTCAGTTGTTGTGGTGGGTTGTTTTTGCACTGAAGCATGTGAATGATAGGAGTGCATTTTAATTCAATTTTGGCATGCTTTTTTTTTTTTTTTTTTTTTTTTTAATGAAGATTTTATAGTTTTGGTGCAAGTTTGTTTGCAAACTTTTTTGTCAACTTTTGCGGATTATTGCCTCAGAGAGGGGAAATGCACTGAATGCAAGCTCTACATCCTACCAGTCTTCTGAGTTCATCTGTTGGTACCCATAACTTGGGATGAAACTGGTTCCTTCTGCAGATTATAAAATTTATAATCATAAAATGTCATTGCAACAGAGTCTAACTCCACACTAAGAAAAGAAATGCTCTCCACAGGGGAGAGCTTGCTCTTCTCCCAATTTACCTGAAGCCCCAGTCCCTAGGTGGTCAAGGATCAGGTCCCTGTGACCACACAACTCCTCTCGAGAATGAGCTAATTAGGCAGTCATCTAGACAGTTGAGGATTTTAATGCCTGCTTCCCTCAAGGGGGCAAGGACAGCGTCTGTGACTTTGGTAAAGATGAGGAGATGGGGACAACCCGAATAGGAAGACTATGTACTGATATGCCTGCCCTTCGAAGGCGAACCATAGAAACGGTCTTGTGCTGAGAAAGGATTGAGACATGAAAGTACATGTCCTTCATGTCTATTGCCACAAACCAATCATAATACCTGATGCATGTTAACCCTCTGGAGTCTGAAGAGAACATGCTAAACATTTGTTCACAAGACTTAAGATCTTGAAGGATCTTGTCTGGATCTTGTAGTTTAGAATTTGTTACAAAATGATGTGAAAATCATTCTGCACTCCCACTCATTCACATAAAACTATATATTGATTCATTTAAGACACTTTTGTTTAGAAAGGCCATATGCGAGGAGGCATGAATGATCATGAATAATGATGTGATTCACACCTGATGAGATTAAGACCCTCTCCTAATGGGCCTTTCAATGAGGAATGTGAGGGAACTATAAGAATGTGAGGACAAAAGAAATATATTTTTTGTTTGTTTCCAGTTTATTTACAACATAGTTTTGATAGCCATACCTGGAAACAAATCCTGCTCAAATATAAGTGAACATAACATACCAGGCATTTTGAAGGTGTTCGGTGTTTCTATGCAGTGAAGAATGAAGCAGTGAAGGAAATGTCCCTGTTTATAGTCAATGAGCTCACCTTCGTCTTATTCATGAAGAAATATCAGTCCAATGTAGCTGTACAACTCATTGATGCTCACATTTGTCCATTTGACTTTGTGACTTTTTGCGTTTGACCTGGCAGCCTGGGCATTTGTGTGCACAGAACTGAGACAACACTCTCAGGGGGAGAAAAAAAAGTTTGAAGAGAGTCCAGGTTCACATGCAAGCTGATATCTGGTCAGTCATTCTCACATCTTTTAAAAATAAATAAATAAATAAATAAAAACATTTGTGAGCATGCTGATAACAGGATCATAGGAACAGCAACTATAGTAATAACATTAATATAATGTCCACTCATAACGGAAAACATGACTTTTGTAATGACATACATACATGCATGTCATACAGTGCAAAATTTGTATATTATACTTATTGTTTAGCACATTCAGAACATCTACATCTGAGCAGAAATTTGCAAAAAGCTTCATTGAGGCAGTATTTTACAGTAAACAGTTCATAAACTATCTAAAACAGGCCAATGAAATCATGTCTAAATATTCATATTACTTTGAAAACATATTATATATCATATGTATGTTCATTCTATTTTTTAATACTCTGGAGTCGGTTAAGTCGTCGGCACATTTACTTGCTGCTTTTCTTATCAGTGCAAAAGAGACTCAAAATACTCTAGCAATTTTTTCTTTATTTTACAAAAGCATTTTTCTGACAGCTTGGTAGCTGTTCACCTGATAGCCTTTAGCCAATGGAAAATGCTCTTCCCCCGTCCCCCCACCGGGAGTGAGGCTCGTCCCCAAGCCTGGAGCGAGCAGGCTCAGCGGCTTCCTTTCCCTCCTTGGGTCACCCGTCTCAGGACCGCTTCAAAGCCTTACAAGTACTCTTGGTATACTGTGGACGAGTTGGCGGTGCCACCTTCTTGTGAGAGGGCCATTGGCTTACCTGGCTGCCAGCCCAGATTGTTGCGGGGCCGAAGCATCCTTCGCAGGGCGACAAGCACACCATTGGCGACAAGCAGGCGGGTCTTGCTTTATTGCCTCTGTCTGCTTGTCGTCAAGAATCTTGACAGTGTTGCAGAATAGGCCAGCCTGGGAGATGGTGGCGAACTTTCTCAGCATCCGGCATCCCTGTCAGATTGAGCTAGAGGTTCCGCTCCTGGACCACTAAAGTGGACATCGCTCAAACCAGAGTCTGTGCCGTCACCTTCGTAGCATGGTCGGACACTGAATGCACTTCCTGCATCATCTCTGGGTTGGGACGACTCTCGTGCAGTTCTTTCAATGCCATGGCATTTAGAGCAGAAGCGTCTTGTCCAAGGGCACTGTAAGCTGGGCAAGGGCACGAGGAACAAGGAGAATTTACATGCCCTGGACAGGAACCTCAAATGGCCCCGCCAGGTGGCTGCATTTTGCAGGCACAGATGCAAACGCAATCGCGCTCTCCACCTGAGGGATCACAGAGTACCCCCTCGCCACACCACCATTAACTCCCTGAGGTCTGAAAACGCGCCGGCGCGTTTTGCAGCATTTTTTTCACATTGCAGCAAAACAGACTTAAAATACTCTGTCATTTCTTGTCATAGATACATAAGTAATATATCAATTGAAACTATAGAATGTCTTCTTTTATTTGTGTACACTCAGAGTAAAAACACAATGTTGTGCTTTTTGTAAAATAAAGAAAACTAACATGATGCGTGACCTCTCGTCTCCCTCTGAACAAAGTCCAATCTGATAGTTCTCAGAAAATGAACTATAACTTATGAATACTAATGACAAAAAAAATGACACTTATGTCTAAAGAAACGTTGAAATGTCAAGTTTTAAATCGTGCAAGTCAAATCGAAAACAAACATTCTGTTTATGTAATCTGTATGAAAAGAGAGCCATGTCAGAAGTCCGTGATTCAGCTCATTATCCGCTAATGCGGCCACGCCCACGGAGAAACGCTATTCAGAGGCAAATTCAGAGGCAATACTTGTATGCATTGTCTCAATCGCGTATTTATTGTCTTGAAAAGTGTTTATTTGGATGTTAAAGCCATGGTTAGCGATCTCTAGAAGACATGCCATTAGTTCCTGGTTCCTTTTCTTCTTATATGAATTTGTGGCCTAAAGGTGTACAGAGCGCCCTCCAGCTGCAAGTATGAATTGAAAACACAGTATCCAGCACTCATAGTGATGGCAATAAATATGAATAAATATTACTCCTCAGTATAGAAAATTGACATAAATATAAAATCCATCAATATTTCTCCAAATGTGCATGCTTTAAGCTAAAAGCCTATATGAAATGCCATAGAGGTAACTAATTGTTCAGACACTTTGCATCACAGAAATACATTGTATTTTAAAGAATATAATAGAATACCATTATTTTAAATTGTAATAATATTTCACAGTATTGCTGTTTATGATGAGCTGAGACATTATTACAGAGGGTTTTTTCACAGCCTACCTGACTGAAAGGCCTCATTAATATGCAAGTCATTTCAGGTCATTATTATGTGATTCTTTTGTCTTCTCAGGTGTAAACGACCCATTATCATGATGATTCACACCTCCACGCATACTGTTTCTTGACAAAAAGTGTCTTACAAAAACTAAATCAATAGTTTTATATGAAGGAGTAGGCAGCATAATTTTTACATAATTCTGAAGCAAAAACTCTAGTCTACAACCTCCAATACCCAGAAGTCTTGTGAACACAGATTTAATATACTTTTTTTGGCCTTATTTCAGTGACTTAAGTTTTTTGTTTTTTTCAATAACCATGCATAAACATTATTCCTTCAAAAATACAAACATGTACATACATGTTCCTCACATATTATGGTAGCCTAGTTTGTGCTGAATACAGTGTAATGACACTTTTGTCATTTATATGTTTATGAACAACTGAAAAAAGCACAAGTGCTACGCGCTTGAACCCCTAATAATTGTGTATCTGATTTGTCCAGCCGCTACATCCTAATTCAAAGATGGGGAGGTGAGTGTATGAAATTCACTTCTCACATACCCCCTTTCCACCAGCACGAACCGGGTGCTAGTTCGGAGTTGGTTCAACTGACGAGCCTTCTAAGAACCGGTTTGCTTTTCCACAGGCTAGAGAGCCAGCACAGAGCCAGGTCTTACATCACTGTATACGTCTCATATTTCACAGCAAACCTAGTGCTGCAGCGCCAAAGACAAACATACCAAGCTTGTTCAAGATGCATCGGCTTCCTGCAGAGCGATCGGCGCATGACATCAAAGCCCCACGAGAATGATCTAAAAGTATAAGGAGTCGTATGCTCTACAAACACTCCCGTGGACCCGCAGCACTCGATGTTACCCGCCGAATCGGTCCGCGCTGCTCCGATGCATCTCGAACAAGCCAAAATACTACGACATGTAAATGATTTAGGCTAATTCCTACATTATCTATAGGCCTACACTTTAAAATTAATATTTTGGCTAATGTCTAGAATAGGAATTTAAGTCTGAATTTGTTCTTTTGCAACTTTTTGTTTTTAGTTGGCCTCAGATGCTCAGATATGGGGATTGGTAGAGTTTAGTAGATTCACGGTTGGGGGTGCAGGACAAAAGGTGTAAATCGCGTGTCAGCGTGGGAGACAAAGAAACATGTCGGCGAAATAGACAAAAATAGAGAAACTTATATTCTTACCTTGTTGCTTGTACTATTTTTATTTTGCAATGTTTTAATTGTACACAGCAACTTATTTGGCAATACAAATGTAAAATGTCATAAGAATAAGATTTTGTATTCCTCATTTTACATGAAATCACACAGGGAATAAACACTGTAATAAATAAATAGGCTACTGTCCCGAGACTTTACCTTGAAAATAAAGCAATAGGCTACTATTTAGCCTAGTTAGTAGCCTTTTTTTTTTTTGTCATTTAGTCAATGTTTCAAGTCTTTTTAAGCTAGTAAACATATTCAGCCAACACTGATTTGTTTGATACAAATCTGTTTTGAAATTTGTTGTTTTTCCTCCATTGGTTATCATTGTCAGTCATCTCAGTTTCATGAGTGATCTCAGATCTCTTACAGCAGGGTGTCCAACCCTGCTCCTGGAGAGCTACCATCCTGCAGCTTTCAGCTACATGATAGGGGAGGTTTGGGTGGGCTTTAGTTCCAAAATATTGAGAACCTCCGCTGTATACAATGGTAGACATGTTACAATGGTAGACGTGTGGTCACAATTATGAATATGGAATATAAACTTGTTGTTTAATTGCAACAATTAAGCAAAAAAATTGTAGATAAGGTAAGAAAGCATGAAGCTT
The DNA here is from genome assembly GCA_028476615.1 of Culter alburnus. NCBI lineage: Eukaryota > Metazoa > Chordata > Actinopteri > Cypriniformes > Xenocyprididae > Culter > Culter alburnus. The sequence continues at coordinate 42,521 of JAOTNS010000931.1, forward strand.
GATGAAGCAAGATGCAACCCATCGCAATGCATTATGGCATTGGCAGATAAAAATAAACAGTATAAAATAAATTAAATTACATTTGAGTGTAAATAAACTGAGTCTAAGTAAATTACTTTTGAGTGATTCATTACAAAAGTGTGCATCAAATATGTTAAGCACATAAGCTTAAACGTGTGTGTGACGCTAGAACAGACCTCATTGGGTCTCTCGTGTCACGCACATTTGAGTATCCTCTTTGCCTTTTTATGGTGGTTGGCAAACCCACCTAAAGGTGCATATTGCCACCTACTGCATTACAAGTGCGTGACAGCTGACGTAAAATAAAGAATCGGCTTAGGATAGCCGATACCAAACAAAAAAAACAAAGTTTAATCGCCCGACACTGATCCTTGAGATCTATAAAGGACATCGCTAGAGGCTGGTAAATGAGCAGAAAAAACACATTTGGCTGGTGGTGTGTTTTAATTTCATACTCTGCCTGTAAGGTTTACATCTTTTGTTTTTGTGTGTATTCTAAACTCATATTACTCAACTTTAATATTAACACTAATTACAGTTTTGTTACTTGCCCTGTACATAATCTGAGAGAAATGTTTTATTTTCAGCACATTTTACTTTTATGTTTTCTGTTCTGAGGGCTTTTGGTGCTCATGTCAAATATGAGAAAAGTCAATGCTTCTCTTATTTGCCTTTGTTTGGCTACTTTCCTAACTGCATGTCCTGCTTAAGATCTCGATGTTTGACTGGACATGAACAGATAAAACCAATGAGGGGGTATAGCTTAGGTTTTTGTTTTGTTTTGTTTTGTTTTGTTTTGTTTTTTTTTATCAAAATATTGAACCTAAACATTTCCTTCGAAGCCTTTTTTTTCTTACAGAATTGTATGTACAAGTCTTTAGGCTTATTAATTTCTCATATGTTATTTTGCTCTGTTCTAATCTCAGGGGCTCAATGACCAGTCTGGAATCTAGCCACAGTGGTTTCTCTCAGCTCAGCGCCGCCACAACATCCTCCAGCCAATCACAATCCAGCTCCATGATCTCCAGGTAGAATGGAAAGAGATTTTAGGCTCTAGAATGTTATAGTATTGCAAGACTCGATTCTCAATCAACCCCATTACTACTCTTCCTAAAAATGGTATAAAAGATATCCTCACCTCAAAGGATTTTGGTGACTGTAGTTGTTTTTAAAGGGCTTGAATGCTGCTTTGCCATAGCGCTCAGTTGGGCTGAAGGTCAGTTCATAGTCTGACTGTGCTTTGTATGCATCTAAAAGAGGTTACTCTTTATCATGCATTTCTATATTTCCCATGGACAGCAATACATGTTCTAAAATTGGAGAGAGCCTGAAATTAAGCAACTGAATGTGTGCATATGCCCCCCACACAAATTTCAAATACTGCACATACCTACACATATGCACTTAGTTCTGCCATATCACTTGGAGCTCATCCTCGTGGTGAATTGTTTTTAGGTCAGTGGGTGAGCTTCTGCAATAACTTAGAAGAATTTGTACTATTTGAATTTGTATTTATCATACAATTTTGAGACTGGATTAAGTCTTCTTAGGTGCTACAAGCTTGTTTCCTCAATGTAGTGTGTGGCTAAACTTTTAGTTTGAACACTGCAAAGTGTTTAGTGAAATAGTCACAGTACGCTTTTGCTCATTACTACTAGTGTTGGCTCCAATTTTGACTTGGTGAAAAACACCTTGATATCGAACCTCAGACTCGCTGCTGATCAGTTCCTATGCAGTCAGCCAATCAGTGCTTGGAAGGGTCATTCATATTAATAGGTCAAAAAAATTTTGAATGACAGCTTTTCTAGAAGAGAGGCAGTGTACATTTTGTAGTGAATTCTATCATTGCTTAAATAGAATGTCTTGTTACATACAAAGGTCTTGAATCCAATTGTTTTTATGGCTCTGTATTACAAATGGTATAGGAAAAGTGTGTGTGTGTGTGTGTGTGTGTGTGTGTGTGTGTGTGTGTGTGTGTGTATTTTGCCTCTTTGGGTTGATAGTTTCTAGTTGATAGTTTTTGATAGTTTTAGTAAAGACTTGGAGTGAAGTTACACAGTCCAGTGAAACATGCTCCTAAAAGCTCTGTGAAGGCTTAAATAACTTTTTTATTTGTTCAGGTTAAAATATAAATAAACATTTAAACAAAATGCTCAATAATTGTCTTTTAGGTGAAAGCATGTCCATTAATCCAGGTGACTTTTTAATACATTTAACACCATGCACAATAAACTGATTTCAACTGCCTACTATCCTGAGAGAATATGTCTGTGCATTGTGAGCTTTACCTGAGGACAGTTGATGTACATGCTCACATTTAACTTGGCCCAAATCACTTGCATGATGCCATAGCCCAATAATCTGAAGATACTCCCTGTTCTCCATTTCTCAGCCTTATCAGTTCTGATCTCATGGACAGGACATTTTAGGGAAAAGGAGACAACAGCTAGTTTTTACATTTCTCTCCTAGATTGTTAATCATAATATGGTATATTTACAATGTATTAGTGTTCTGGAAATCTCTAAAAATAACAAAGTAAAAGCAAAAAAGTACAAGGAGAAACAAGTAATACTTTTTGTTTGATGGTTAAAAAATGAACCCCAAAAAGAGGAACACCTTGAAACTTATAAACGCCCATGACGCACATATTCTGAACCATGTGTACTTTGAAGTCCCTTTATTTGTCTACAAGCTGTCAGTCAGGCTTACCTTTCTAGAACTTAATGGTGTTTAACCATGCACATGTTAGTACATTTGCTTTAAGCTTATTGTTTAGGGAAAAATTAAAATTCTATTTACATTACAGTTTTTTTTTAAATTGATGCTTTAATAATGCAAAATTCAATACCAGACCCTTGTATCAAGTGTAACCATGTAATACTTTACTGTGAAGAGAGTTCTGTGTGATTTGTATGAACATATGGTTGTTTTTCCCCCCTCCTTCACTTACTTGTTTCAGTCATCTAATGCAGTATGTCATTGTTAACTTGTGTGGCATTTTAATCTTGTGTGTCTGACTGTCGGTTAGATGAGACCCCTAATATTGTGATATGCATCTGCACAGTAAATATATAAGGGTGTGTCCAAAAAATAAATTCCAACATTCTCATTGTGTAAGTTGAGCTTGGAATGTTTAGAAAAAGAATCAACCAGCTAAACTAAATGAATGAGTGTTTGTGTTTGGATCTTCTTAGATTTACATGATCTTACAGAATCTCAGCTTTTCTATGTAGTGATAATGCTTAGCATAAAAACAACACCAACCTGGATTATGTTTGAATATCTCTTCCTTTTTATCTGGTCTCATTTGTGTTTTGAGGGCTATTAAATGTTTGTTTCTGTCTGTTGTTTTCTCCCACTGTATATTCTCCTTTATTCTGAGATGTTACATATCTTTTTTTTCCTGACAAATTATGTATGTGAACAAATTTAATTAATATAAAAATATAGCGCATTTACATTTTTGAAGTTATTAAACTTGAATAAAAAGATGCTTAAGCTGTTCCACCTCTGTGCATTATTTCATGTATAGTATGTGTACAGCAATTTATGTTTGCTTATGAGGTCACAATTAATGCAGAATTCTAGCTAAAAGTACTGGATGACCGTTTTAATTCAAACAAGGAAATCAAAATTTTAATCCAAACAAATTCAAGGAACAACTACAGGCATATGCAAAATCACTTATCAGGTATACACTAATTATTCTCTAATTTGTTCCAAACCTGTGTACATTTCTTTGTACTGCTGAACGCAAAGGAAGATATTTTGAAGAAAGGTTGTAACCAGGCTGCTTTGGGCCACCATTGACTTCGATAGTAGAAAAAAAAAATACTATGAAAGTCAATGGTGGCCCAAAGCTGCCGGGTTACAAACTTTCTTCAAAATATCGTCCTTTGTTTTCAACAGAACAAAGAAATTTATACAGGTTTGGAACAACCTGAGGGTGAGTAAATAATGACAGATTTTTCATTTTTGGTTGAAAAAAAAATCTGTAGACAACCTGGTCAGAGCATCTCTAAAACTGCAGCTCTTGTGGGGTGTTCCCGGTCTGCAGAGGTCATGGGCAGCCAGTCAGGGTGCCCACGCTGACCCTGTCCACTGCCGAAAGCGCCAACAGTGGGCACGTGAGCATCAGAACTGGACCATGGAGCAATGGAAGAAGGTGGTGTGGTCTGATGAATCATGTTTTCTTTTACATCACATGGATGGCTTTGGATGACCAACACAAAACTAGGAAGGTGGTCATAATGTTATGCCTGATCGGTGTATATTTACGAGCAATATCATAGTCATAGCCATGCGATATGGCTGTATATCAGCATGGCTGATTCGGCCGTAAGTAATCACAGCGTGCTGATATACAGCCATATTACACGGCTATGAGTGTGATACTGCGTTTTTACAACAGTTTGACGGCACGAGTGTGTAAATAAATAAGAAATAACAATGGAGTGTCTTTAAAACCCTCTCTTGTGCAGAACAACTTCCTTCCACCACAAATTCAAATCTCAAGTTGACAGTTTGACCAAGTCTCCGTTAGTATTTCTGTGACGTTTTAGAATTAGTAACAAAGGAGTGTTGAGTCCCTTCATTGAAACTCATTGTATTCTGTAGAGTGTTAAAGAGAGAGAGGGGCTGCATACTCTGAGTAGGTACTTAATTTCAACTTGCGCTACAAGAGTGGGTACTAAATAGCCTGATCTCATGGAGTATGAATGCGATGCGGACATCATCCGCCATGTTGACGTTATCACAAGTGCTACAACTAATTAATTAAACAATGACAGGTTTAATTCATCTATCTGTAAATATCTTGATATTGATTAAACTTGCTCGTTGGTCCTGTTTAAGGAACAGTTGCCCATGTATTTTGTGATTGTAGTATAACCAATACATGTGGGTTAATTTAAGTTTTTATTTTTAACCCTTCTTATCTGACCCCTAGTTTTACCCTTAAATGTAGGCTATTTATATATATATATATATATTATATATATATACAGGATGCGATTTGTAGGGGGGGATGAGGGGATTTCCCCCCTTCTGGTCTATGTATCCCTGCCTCTGCTGAATTATTTTTATCCCCAGGGGGGATAAAAAAAATATCCCTTCCGGGTGATGCTACTCCACAAACCACCAACAGAGCATATAAAATACCAAAAATAAAAATCTTTTTTTTAAAACATCGCCAAGTAAAACGCTGTGTTTATATAGAACTGTCTCTTTACGACCACAACAAACGGGACACTTTTCAGACACGCATTCCAACTTCGCCTCAGTGCCAGGTGCAAGTCAAACGAGCGGAAAAGGTGCAGGGGACGACGAGGGGGCTTCAGTTGAACAACAGTGAACTGCGGTCAGATGAGATGTTGTCAGGCTATGTCGGTAAAACTCAGAAAAATTAACACGACTGATCAATCAGCCCTTATACTGTGCTCGCGGCGCACACTCAATAATTGCATGCACAAATGCGCCGGTGCTCGCTGCATAATTACTTTATTATCTAGCTTAAAGCTGCAGTCCGCAACTTTTTTTTGGTTAAAAATTAATCCAAAATCAATTTTTGAGCAAGTACATAACCAGCCAGTGTTCAAAACGATCTCATTATCTTAGCTCGATTCACAACGGTAAGCTTGTAATAATGTTTTATAATAAGAGCGACATGGTGGATTTCCGCAGGAAATTTGAGCATGCAGCAGTTCCTCTGTGCGTCATTACGTCACGTCCGTAAACAGAAAGGAAGGAGTCCTGTCCAGGCTAGTCAGTTTTATCACGTGAGGACACTGCTGGTAGCGGATCATTTATAGCCTTTTCTCACAGCAGCTGAAATAATTAAACTTATCATTTTGATGGCGGATTGTAATCCAGAAAGGTCCAAATGACAATCATCATTGACAACTGGAGATTCACCCATAGTCAAAAAGCAAAAGACTTTGGACTGTTGAGTGGCTACAGAAATTGAAATCTACAGGTAACGCTAATATACACTAAATACACATAGTCATGCAATGCTGATGTTGTTAACATTAAAAATTTGAGAGCAAAGTATAACAGTAATAATAATTTGCACGGTTTGGCATTGTAAGGCTTGATTTTCCTGCTAAACGAAAACTGAGATCAAGCATCCTGCAATAAAGCAATAAAACTCGCCTAGAGAAGAAGATCTCAGAGAAATAGCAAGGGGCCAACGCCTTGCCCTAACTCCAAAAGGACAACGCCTCCCCCCACCACACACACACACACACACAAACTCTCCTTCCCCCTGACTGAAAGTTATTCAACACGTATAATGTAACTTGCGTATTTATTGTTTTTTCCCTTTTCATGTTTGGTATCATTTTAAAAGTCTCAGGTGTGATTGGTAAAATGGTCTCAATTTCACAGCAGTCACTAGAATTATGAAGAAAATGGAAAATTAAGGAAAATTCTGTCCTCTTTTTGGGTGGTGTCTCTTCTCCTCTCCCCCAAAACAGGTGTTGGTATAATAAACATTTACGATCCTTTTGTTCTGGTCCTGGTATAAAAGGTAAAGAGCAAAGCATTCATGGGGGACCTTCTGTAACCAGAACCCCCATACAGAGATGGGTGAATGTCTGAAGACATTCGTATCACTGTGTGTATATGCATTTCTTTGAGTAATCGATGTTATGCATTTAACATTTCTGAATTGGCTTCTAATTGTCTAATTGTAATGTAATTGGCATGATATATTTTTACTTGACAAATAAAATGTTATATTTGGTTGATTCTGTATTATTCTTAATCCATTATTTCTAGTAGATCAAGGCGAAGGTATTACCTCAAATCTGTGTTCAGGATTGTTCATACGAAAGGTTTAATAGATGGAGCATGGGGCACGTCAATTAAGTCCATTTCGATTTCTGACAATCACTGCCTTAAATAAGTTGCAGTTTTCGTAAATATATAAAAAACTATGCTTTTTGTTACGAGTAAGCAGAGCGCGACCGACTTAAAGGTAGATATTTACCCTGCATCCAATGTTTAAGGTCAGACTGACGAGTTTGTGTCCGGGAAGAGTGCTCAAATCGACCGAAGTAACTCTTCTAAAGCGATACTGGGACTGCAGTGAACGAAATAATTGAAGATATAAGGTAATCAGAATAATCGAATATCTAAATTAATACATAACAAATGATTAATTTCTAATTGGAAACACAACCTAAGAGTAATAATCATTTGAAATTGGAGTCAGATTAAACGAGTGAAATTAAGTGAACATTCAGAGACGCTGAAAAGGCATACACGCGTTAACCTTCGCCCAGGCGTGTCGGATTCCGTTTTTGGGCCGATGTGGGGTTCCTTACAGCATGATCCGAGCTAAGCGATCGTTAGATTTAATCATCATTGGCAGCGCGATTTATTGTATGCCTAATACTTTTTTCCTCAGTTGGTCAGAACAAAAGTGGCAAACATGTTACTTGTTCAGATGATATTTTCCAGTGAAAATTCTTATATTGGTCATACTTTCAAGACGTAGAATCTGTGATTCTGAAATACAGTATCCACACCGGTGCGGTGACTGACAGCAAGCATTAGATTCATCCGCGCTGACGAGCTGTGCCGATGCACAACGCATGTACAGATAACTGTTCCGCATATGACTGCAATTGCAGGTTTCAAACAAGAGATGGCGACAAAGAGGAAAAATCGCAGACTGCAGCTTTAAATAAAGCGCAAAAGAAACTACGAGCAATGACTGTCGTTGTTCAGTTGTAAGTTAAGTCATGAAATTACCAAACATGCGATTAAAGCTGCCTCAAAACTGTGCATGTGTTATGACCTCGAGAGTTATTTAATTTGTTTCATGTTTTTGTTTATTATAAATAATTTGCAGTAATATAATAAGATAATATAAAGAAAACCTAAGGAAAATTTGTATACTGTTGGGGGCGCTGTGGGAAGAAAGACATGGGAGTAAAATGATTAGAGAATAAGTGCAGTTGACGCATATTGTTGTTCATGTGAAAGCCCCAAATCTGTTGCAGAAAACAAAAAGAAGAAAAAAACAACCGGGGCGAATAAATCTATAGAAAAGTAAAGCTTGTCGTTGTTATTGTCCAAGGGGGCAACATAAAACTGGTGTTTCTGCTCGGTTGTGACGGATTTCGTGAGGAAGAAAGCAGCAAATGCAGCAACGGAGCGGCCAGCAAGGGATGAAACGAGCCACGAGTCACGGAGAGAGAGGACTGTGAACAGCGGAAAAAATAACTGCACGCGTGAGTTACATGAGTCTGTACAGTGAGTGGCTATAATGTTGCCTGTGTGGGAAGCTACGCTGGATGAAATTGAGAGTAAATTACTCGAGTTATCTGCTTCGCAACTGAGAAGTTTGTGTGAAATGCTCAAGCTAAATGTGGGGGAGGGTGAAACACACATGCCTCACGCGCTGAGAATACAAATTCTCAGAGCCCATTTTATTGAAAAAGATGCAACAGAATTATATCATTCACTCACACGCTCAGTTCAAGTACCCAAAGAAACGCCTATACAGTTCTTAGTCCGAGCCATGGATCTCAGACAGAGGATTTTGTCAGCATCTGAAAATGTGAAGACAGGGTTAAAATACAACCATGAGTTAATCCAAAATCAGTTCTTGCAGACAGTCCTGACTGGCCTTCATGATGAAAGCATACGCACAGATCTGAAACCCTACCTGGAACATTCGCTGGTGGAAGATGAAGTGCTTTTGGAGAAGATAAGCAAGCATGTCATATAGTCTTGAGCTTGAAAGAAAATCCAAGTTCTCAACTACTCGACCCAAGTGTGTCAAGGTGGCTACAGTGAGTGAAGAGGAACAGACACATGCTGGACAAGATAAATGTGTCAGTCTAAAGAAAGAGAAAGCCCCAAAGCTTAACAGCTTGATGGAAAAGCTGGATGCACGGGATAAAGTGATATGTGAAGCAATCCAGAGCCTGACTTCTCAAGTGGCAAATCTTACCCAAACATCACAACCTCAGATAGTCAGAAGAAGTAACCAAAGATTCACTCGTAATCAATTTCCACCTGCTCGAGCGAACACCAGACGTTGCACACAGTGTGAGCAGTCCAACCCAGAGGGAAGATGTGAACACTGCTACAAGTGCGGCAGCAGGCTGTCGGAAACTAACTGTAAGTCATGTGACATCAAACAAGAAGATTGAGACAACCTCAGACATCATGGAAAGCTTACAAAGAGATCACTTACCTGAAGGACCATGGTCAACCAAACAAGAGAAAACAGCCAGTTTGGTGGGACGCAGATGTATGGTGCAATGTTCTCTGGGAGGTGTTAATACATCTGTGCTCTGGGACACAGGGTCACAAGTTTCAATTGTGGGTTCAGAGTGGAAGAAGAGACATCTTCCTGATGCAGAGGTGAGACCAGTGAGAGAGCTGCTCAAGGAGGGGGAACTCAACTTGACAGCGACAAATGGGACAAGCATCCCCTATGAAGGCTGGATGGAAGTGGAGTTTTGTCTGTCTGGTAACATTGAGACTGAAGGAAGAGACAGACACCTGCTGGCACCAATTCTCATTACATCTAGTGAATTGGAGAAACCAATAATTGGCTTTAATGTGATTGAGGAATTGGTCCAAGCTAATGCAGCCCAGCAGATTCCTTTGAGTTTACTTGTGAACACACTGAGTTCATCTCTGGAAGTAAGCCCTGGGAAAGCAAAAGCCGTCCTATCACTCCTGAAGAAACGCAGAGACAGCAACGGCTGTCATATTGCCAGACTGGGACGGAAATCCATCCTCCTTCCAAGGTACGCGAGAGTGAATGTACGTTGTGGCAAACTAAATAAGACGGTTCCCCTGGGAGCACACGTGATGCTGGAGCCCAATCCGGATGTACCCTGGCCTGCGGGGATAAAGGTAAACAAACAGCTCATTCAGATGCCTCTGAAAGATAATGACAACATCACAGTGATGGTGGAAAATACAACAGACGAAGGCCCAAGGTTCAGGAAAGTGAAGGATGGGACCCTCCAGTGGACCTCAGTCACTTACCTGGGGAACAACTGGAACGTGTGAGACAGCTATTGAGAGAGAATAGTGGGGTTTTTGCTAAGGATGACTGGGATACTGGATGTGTTCGGGACCTTAGAATGAATATTCGTTTGAAAGATGACATCCCTGTCCAAAAGACGTATAATGCAATCCCGCGACCCTTGTATCAAGAGGTAAAGACCCACATACAGAACTTGCTGAGTCAGGGGTGGATCCAAAAGTCAACATCCTCCTATTCCTCACCGGTTGTGTGTGTGAGAAAGAAGGACGGGAGCTTGCGTCTTTGTGTGGACTATCGCTTGCTCAATGAGAAGACATACCCTGACCAGCATCCTATCCCGCGAATTCAAGAGATCCTAGAAAATCTAGGAGGGAACTCCTGGTTCACGGTGCTGGACCAGGGTAAAGCCTATCATCAGGGCTTCATGAGTGAAGACAGTAGGGCAAACACAGCATTCATAACACCCTGGGGGCTCTACGAGTGGGTACACATACCTGCCGCCTGCCGCCTTTCAGAGGTACATGGAAGAATGCTTAGGAGAGTTGAGGGATGATATATGTGTACCCTACCTTGACGACGTGTTAGTCTTCAGCAAGGATTTCGACCAGCACCTGGAGGACTTGAGGAGAGTGCTACAGCGACAGGAGCGGTGTGGTATCAAGCTAAGGCCGAGGAAATGTGACCTTTTCAAGCGGGAAGTCTGCTATGTGGGCCGCATCATTTCGGAACATGGGTACAGCATGAACCCCAAAGAAATAGAGGCAGTGCAAGCACTCAAGTGGGAAACGCCCAGCACGGTTCGCGAGGTGAGGAAACTCATGGGTTTCCTTGGTTACTACAGATCGTACATTGCTGACTTTGCCAGAATAGCCAAGCCGCTCTATGAACTGTTGACAAAACCCAGTATGTGCAACATTAAAGGTTCAGGAAAGAAAGGAAAGCCTTCCTCACAAGCACCCCCATCGCAGCCAGTAGAGTGGACAGGGCGACATCATCATCAGGAAGCGCTGGAGAAGCTGATTGCAGAGTTGTCAAGCCCACCCATTATGGCATACCCAGATTCGAGAAGCCATTTGTCCTTCATGTGGATGCGTCAGAAGAAGGGCTAGGAGCCGTATTATACCAACGTCAGGGAGGCAAACTCCGAGTAGTGGGTTATGGGTCTCGGACTCTGACCCCCACCGAAAAGAACTACAGGCTGCACTCTGGGAAGTTGGAGTTCCTGGGGCTAAAATGGGCGATCACAGAACGTTTCCGGGACTACCTGTTTCATGCGCCACATTTCACTGTCTACAGTGATAATAATCCACTGACATATGTCATGAAAACAGCCAAGCTTAACACTCTGAGGTCTGAAAACGCGCCGGCGCGTTTTGCAGGTTTTTTTTCACATTGCAGCAAAACAGACTTAAAATACTCCGTCATTTTTTGTCATAGAGACATAAGTAATATATCAATTGAAACTATAGAATATCTTCTTTTATTTGTATACACTCAGAGTAAAAACACAATGTTGTGCTTTTTGTAAAATAAAGAAAACTAACATGATGCGTGATTTCTCCTCTCCCTCTGAACGAAGTCCAATCTGATAGTTCTCAGAAAATGAACTGTAACTTAGTGAATACTAATCACAGAAAAATTAAACTTATGTCTAAAAAAACGTTAAGATGTCAGGTTTTAAATCATGTAAGTCAAATCGAAAACAAACCTTCTGTGTTTATGTAATCTGTATGAAAAGAGAGCCATGTCAGAAGTCCGTGATTCAGCTCATTATCTGCTAATGCGGCCACGCCCACAGAGCCAGCGCTATTCAGACGCAAATTCAAAGGCAATACATGCATTCATCATCTCAATCGTGTATTTATTGTCTTGAAAAGTGTTTATCTGGATGTAAAAGTCATGGTTAGGGAGCTCTAGAAGACATGCAGTTAGTTCCTGTTTTCTTAGATGAGTTTTTGTTTCTTTAGCGCCCTCCGGCTGCAGTATGAATTGGAAACTCCATTCATGGAATAGCCTCTTCTTCTTCTTTTAGATGAATTTGTGGACTAAAATGCACAGAGAGCGCCCTCCGACTTCAAGGATGAATTGAAAACACCAGCGCTCATAGTAATGACAATGAATATTAAATAAATAAGAAAATTATAGAAAATTTACATAAGCATATGAGAATCCAATATTTCTCCAAATGTGCATGTTTTTAAACTAAAAGCCTATATTCAGACTCTTTGCATTACAGAAATACATTATATTTTAAAGTATAATATAAAACCATTACTTTATATTGTAATAATATTTTTCTGTATGTTTCATATATCATGATGAGCTTGAGACATCACAGAAGGTTTTTTTCACAGCCTACCTGACTGAAATGCCTCATTAATATGCAAGTAATTTCAGCTCATTACTATCCAATTCTTTTGTCTTCTCAGGTGAGAATGGCCCATTTTTCAGTGGTGATTCACGCCTCCATGCATACTGTGTTTCTTGGCAAAAAGTGTCTTACAAAAACTAAATCAATATATTTGTTTTATATGAAGGAGTAGGCAGCATAATTTTTACATAATTTTGAAGCAAAAACTCTAGTTTACAACCTCCAATACCCTAAAGTATTGTAAACACAGATTTACTATACTTTTTTTGGCCTTATTTCAGTGACTTAAGTTTGTTTTTTCAGTAACCACGCATAAACATTATTCCTTCAGAAACACAAACATGTACATACATGTTCCTCACATATTATTGTAGCCTAGTTTGTGCTGAATACAGTGTAATGACACTTTTGTCATTTATATGTTTATGAACAACTGAAAAAAGCACAAATGTCAGGGCATGTCAAAACTTCTCCAGGCCCCAAATCAGCCTCAGACTCCAGAGGGTTAATGCAGCGGGGCAACGGTGGGTTTCGGAGCTGGCAGACTACCGTTTCACTTTGAAGTATCGACCAGGAAAGGTGAATCGAGATGCTGACTTCTTGTCACGGAGAGCAGTGCCCATTGAAGTCACAGTCAGGGAGTGTACTCAAGAATGTGAGCCAGAAGTTCTGGGATCAATTGGGGAAACCCTGAAAGCACAACAACGGGGGAGAAGTGGATTGGATATCTGCAATCACCTGCAACATAGATGTCTTACCTGAGGAGCTGAAGAGTGGATCAGAGACCTGCCGACAGCTAACACCTCAAGATATCAGGAATGCCCAGCTGAGTGATCCAGTCATCAGCCGAGTACTTGCACTGAAAAAGAAACAACTCTACCTCAAACATAAAGACAAATTGAAGGAACCGGAAGCGGTGAGACAACTCTTACGAGAATGGCATCACCTGCAGATTAATGAGGAAGGTATCCTGCAAAGAAAAATAATGGCTAAAACTCAGTTAGTTGTCCCAAAAAAGTTGAAAAGGATGATATTCAAGTACTTACATGAAGACATGGCTCACCTCGGTGCTGATCGTATGGTGGCAGCAGCTTGAATACGTTTCTTCTGGCCGAAAATGAGAGAAGAGATAGAGCATTATGTCACAAGAGTGTGTCGATGCCTTAGACAGAAGAAACCAAACCGGATCACCAGAAACCCAATCCAGAGCATTGAGACAACAGCTCCATTTGAGATGATCTCGATCGATTATCTGCACCTGGAGAAAAGTAGAGGGGGAGCAGAGTACGTCCTCGTGGTCATAGACCACTTTTCAAAGTTTGCCCAGGCATATGCCACCAAAAACAAGTCTGGAAAGACAGCAGCCCGGAAGATCTTTGCAGATTTTATCATGCGCTTCGGTTTTCCCGCAAAGATCCACCATGACCAGGGGAGGGAGTTCGAGAACAGCCTGTTCCAAAAACTACAGGGGTACTGTGGGATTAAGAATTCACGTACAACTCCCTACCATCCCCGAGCTAACCCAGCAGAGAGGTTTAATAGGACACTTTTGGGAATGTTGAGGACCCTAGAGGAGGCAGAGAAGTCAAATTGGGCAGACCACCTTAACAAAGTTGTCCATGCCTATAATTCTACAGTGCACGAGTCAACTGGATTTTCTCCATTCTTTCTCCTCTTTGGTCGAGAGCCAGTCCTCCCCATTGATCTGGTGCTCCCCACAAAGCAAGTCAAGAACGCTCAGTCTCATGCTGACTATGTTGGGAGATGGAAGAGGTCTATGCAAGAAGCATATGAGATTGCAACAAAGAACATGAAGAAGGCTGCTGCAAAGGGGCAGAGGAATTACAACCGGAAGGCATGGAGTTCTGTCTTGGAGCCAGGTGATCATGTATTGGTGAGGAATCAGAAAGAGGCGGCCCAGGAAAACTGCGAGCATACTGGGAAAAGCAAACGTATGTGGTGAAAGAAAGAGGAGAGGATGGCCCGGTGTATGTAGTAGAATCATTGGATGGGACTGGAAAGAAAAGAGTGCTACACCGAAATCTCCTATTACCTTGTCCTTACCTGGTTGATGAGCAGAAGACAACCAATGTTTGTCTGGAAAGAAAAGGAAATCAGAGAAAAAAGTCAAAACAGGAAGCACAATTACAATGGAATACTCACCGTGATAGCACCGATAGTTCCAGCGAGGAGGAGTTTGACTTGTGGGTTCCAACGCAAAGAACAGGAACAAATCTGGATCCACGTGCAGCTGAATTTCACCCTAAAAGAGGAGAAAAAAAACAGGAAACCTGAGAGGGATTCTGACATTGAAGAAATCACTGAGAAATCTGTAAACCTACCTGACCTGAACGGACGCCCAGAGAAATCTGATGAACAGATATTAGCAGATCTGGAGCTGGAGGAAGAATCCATAGGAGAAGAAAAGCATGAAGAGGGTGACTTTGAGTGACCTAGGAATCTCTACACGTATGACACTCTGGGTGAGCCCACACTTCGACCAGTGAACTGGAGTGTTTGTGGTGGGAACAATGATGTGGTAACCTGCGGTATACGACCAGCAGAGCATCGATCACCAGAATCTGTATCCTTTATACTAAGTAAGAGTTGAAATAGTTCAAATAGTTCAAATAGTTTGTTAAGTGGGTTATAAACAGTAAGGGGTATAGTGAGCTTACAGTCACAATAGTGCTATACGGCAGAATTATAGTTTTTGCCAGCTTAAGAGATATTTGAAAGGCTGGATGACACACTCAGAGATTAATGCAGTACTGAAGTTACATTGAAAATGTGTCAATACATTGTGGAGGTGTATGTGGTTGTGTCCACTTGTCATTACAGGATGTTCTGGGGGGCCCACCAGCAAGCCTAAAGACAAGACACCTCTCAACACGCATCAAGTCTAAAAGTCTGGATGATTGTAGTAATGTCACATATTGTATGGAAGTTGAAGATGTTGATTTTAATGTTAAGCTGTGAGAAAGCATGTACATTACACTGTTAATGGAACTTACATTTAAAATGTTTACCCAGAAATAGTAAAAAAAAACTGTTTTATAACATTTTAATTTTTTTAGTGGGGGAGGGTGTTATGACCTCGAGAGTTATTTAATTTGTTTCATGTTTTTGTTTATTATAAATAATTTACAGTAATATAATAAGATAATATAAAGAAAACCTAAGGAAAATTTGTATACTGTTGGGGGCACTGTGGGAAGAAGGACTTGGGAGTAAAATGATTAGAGAATAAGTGCAGTTGACGCATGTTGTTGTTCGTGTGAAAGCCCCAAATCTGTTGCAGAAAACAAAAAGAAGAAAAAAACAACCGGGGCGAATAAATCTACAGAAAAGTAAAGCTTGTCATTGTTATTGTCCAAGGGGGCAACACATACATTTATTTGATGACATGGTTTTAAATTGTTATCCAATTTGTTGGCCTTAAAACGTCTTAAAAATGCACATGTACACCAGGGAAATCTAAATTTTCTCGGGGGAGCATGCCCCTGTACCCCCCTAGCAAACAACATTTTCTGACCTCGGTAATTATGAAACCCTGCGTATGGCCCGGCTTATATTTTATCTAATGAAATCTGAGGTAAACATGTATTTCTACAAATGTGCGCACTTTTGGACTAAAAGTTTGTGTGTATGCACTGAGATCAAAATAAATGGGACCAAACGCGATTGAATGTAAAGGTTTGTGTCTCGTTATTCTATTAATAACTACCGACTGATTTTGCGTTTCTATCAGAAATTAAAAATTGTTAGTGTCATTATAGATAGTGTTGCAAATATCTAAGCTAAATATCTAATACTTCAAATCTCAAGGTTAAATCAGAAGACTTTTTTGTAAAAATGTTTCTGTAACAGCTGCCAAAAATAGTATATAGCTCTGTGGTTAACAAATTAAAAAAAAATAAAAAAAACCTTTTCAAAACATCCCCCCCTCTGGTTTTTTCACAAATCGCACCCTGTGTGTATGTATATATATTATATATATATATATAATATATAATATATATATATATATATATATATATATCTATATATATCTATATATATATATATATATATGTATATATACATATGTATGTATATACATATACAAGGAAAAAAGGAGCTAGAAGGGGAAAAAAATATATATATATTTTTTTTTCTTCTTGAAGTTAACTCTCGGTTCATACTTACATAAACATTATGATTGCTCCTTGTTAAAGATACAACCATGGTATTTTTTTATATTTTATATTTTTTTGTTTTTATATTTGTTATTTTTTTGTATCTCCTTGTTAAAGATACAACCATGGTATTTTTTTATATTTTTATATTTTATATTTATTTTATATATTTTTTTTTTCTTTTTTTTTTTTTTCTTCCTCCTTTGTTTTCTTTTTCTTGTTGAAGTTAACTCTCATTTCATACTTACATAAACATTATGATTGCTCCTTGTTAAAGATACAACCATTGTATTTACCCTGATCTTGTATGTAATTGTAAGTTCTGCAATAAATAAATAGATAAAAAATATGAGTGACAGGTACACCTTATAGCACCAGTAACTTGACAACCCTACTTTGTACGGTTTTCCTCAGCGTGGGCAGCTGCTCGAAGATCTCGCCTTTGGAGAAGACTTGATTTTATACTCTAAAAATGTAAGTATCCCTACTTTAATTTTAAGATTACCCCAGAATGAATTGTCCTGGTAGCCCACCCCAACATTTACCACAATAATAATGATAAATGCTGACCAAAACTTAATTATATTACTTTCTTTTTTTCTTTTTCTTTTTTTTGCTGAAAATGATTTAGCTACAAGAAAAATGCAATTTTTGTCAAATGACATAGCTATGCATAAATACACAGACAAATGCAGCCAAGGAGAATACATCTCAATTTAGTCAAGCAATGAACTGATGCATGAATGAATAAAATAATTATATTTTATTTACTGACAATAAGAAATGTGAACAAATGAGTAAAAGAATGAATAAAAGTAAACATCACAATAAATAAATACATAAAGTCAACGACAAATTAAACAAAGCTTTATTCAAACTTATTGTTCTAACAATCATGTATTTACAGACAGTGAAGCCCACATCCTACTGCCATCTCAACACAGCTGTGCCAATCCTGTGGCTTTATTTTGATGAAGCAGCTGACCACCATGCCCACCCTTTGCCATCCATCATGTCCCTCACTGCTGCTCTTCTCAATGGGGACATCATTGACCAGAGGATGAGGAAAATCATGTCATCGGCCCCCTGAACCCCACAACCTTGAAGCAAGAGTTGGAGAATATGTGCAAGACAAGCTGTCTGCCGCTGTGTCTGCTCCAAACATTCATGTGCCTGCTCTCCATCAAGTCATCTTTATCTTCATTTATATAGCGCTTTTCGTAATACAGAATGTTTCAAAGCAGCTTCACAGTGATAATAGGAAAATTAATGGACAGAGATTGTTTTGGCTTTACAGCAGCTCTAAGAAAAAGTTATCGAGCTAAAGTAGGTTTTTGATTGAATCACTTCTGTTGTAAAAACTGTAAATTATTAACTTATTAACCACTTAAATTACACCTTAAATTAAAACAGAAGACTTTTAATGTGTTCTTGCCGTTCATTTACGTGTTTAGTTTGTGTGTTTGAATGTGTATGTACACAGACGCTTAGTCTTTTTTACAAAGTGACATTGCCAAATTACTTGTCTGGTCCGCATAATACAGAAAAATTAGTCGTTTCTATGGATCCATGCGAACTGGAATCATTTTGATAACTAACATTACATAGTTTAACCATACATATTTTGGTCCAGTGTCCCGTCGTCGCCGGCAGTGAAGCATGTCAAAACCCAATAGAAAGTCATAAAACTTTAATGCACACATGAACGTCAACTGTCAGCTGTTCATCACACAGCTGCTAGCCATGTAAGGACGCTCGGCTCATTGTTGCCACGTCTGGGATTGGGATACTTTTACACTTGTGCTGTGATTACACTACTTTTGGGATGGTTTTGTTGCGCAGACCTGGCAACCTTCCACTCCAAAACCCCACCCCTTTCATGCACTTCGAAGTGCGTAGCCCCTGAATTGGGACACAGCTAATGTGAGTGTGCACACCGACGTGAAAAACGCGAGGCGTAAAAGCGTCATTTTTTAAAAAATGCCTTGGGTTCGGTTTTTTTTTTTTGGTTTGACGCGCCACGTTAAAAACTGGCAGACCAATGAGAGTGGCACTTTTGTTCACGTGCCTGGAGCTGCTGAAGTTACAGGAAAACAGGACTTGGTGGCGCTCAAGCACAAAACAGTCTTGCCGAGCATTGATACCAAGACGACGAAGAGGAAGTAAGTAGACGAGGAAGACCCCTACAAACTATCCCTGCGTCTTAAACAGCTCCCTGGCTTCCTAGGTCGTGAATCAGTGTACCGTGTAAATGAATGTGGCCGACATCAGTGCCCTGACTAGGGAACTAGGGAGCTGATTGAGACGCACGCTATGGGTGCTCTGCCACTTCTTGGCCACACCAATAGATGTGTATTATTTCTGTATTTCTACTGTTTGTTTGTTTGTTTGTTTGTTTGTTTTTTTCTTTTATATTCAAGAAATATAGTTGAGAATGTCTATTTCATAAATGTTTATTTGCACTACCGTTTCTGACTACCATATCTATCACGTCATATATATACCATTTAATATCTGCATTTTTTATCTTCTTTAACTTTAATATCATAAATATGTTTATTTGCACTACTGTTAAGCACAAGCGCCACATACTGTCAGGGAGTGAATTTGCACGTTCACAGCGCCAGTGAAAATCGCTTGGGTATGAACACAAAAAACGTCTCAAAACGCTGGCGATAAACGCGTGCGATATTCGTCCCGGTCTGTACCATAGACTGTAAAAAAAAAGATGGACGACGCGACGCCGCTTCCTTCCATTGTATTGAACTGAAGCCAAAATGGGCTGATGAATGGGCGCTGACACGTTACGCAATACGTCAAAAAAAAAAAAAAGTTTGGAGCCTGGGCATGCGCAGAAGGAATCGTCAGTGGAGCGGAGGCGGAGTCGCGGTATCAAACTTCCGCCCAGACGACTGCGTCATCATTCATGTATTTTAAATAGACTATAAAAATTATACACAATTTAAAAGTCTACCTATAAAATAATAGGCTATTCTGTTTCTAGAGCAATAATATTTTTGAAACAGCAAATTCAGTAGATAAAATCAATATAATATGCCACTAGAAACAACTCTAAATCGTCAGAAACGGTCCTGCCATTTTAAATCAAGTTCAACTAACGTTACAGGAGATCGATTGCTGTAATTAGAGTAAGCTATCATTAGTTTTGTCCTGCTAATTATTATTTTATACCCATAAAAATAATAAGTAACTGCCAGATAACGATCACCTGCTTTTTCCCGACATGGTTACATTAGGTGCGTTATCTTAACTAATAACATTTATTAATTAGCTTATAACGCCCACATTTGATGTTACAGAAGAAAAGTTCAGTGATCCGTCAGATCCTGTAGGTCGGTTAGTACAGTTTACTGCTGAACAACTCATTTTGTTGGTGTTAAATAACAAAGAAATCGAAAATTAACAGTTATACATCTTCAATCTCCCCTCGAAGCTCCGACAGTCCTCAGACAAGCTGTCAATCAACTTCGAATCATGACGACACGCCCGTTTTATAGCATCAATTGCTAGCAAAAATCTAAATCATCACAAAAACGAACAATTAATATCAGTGTGGACCAAAACCATCTTCAAAGTTTTTTGAAGCAGAATTTATTTTTAAGTTTTCACTGAGGCTCATTCGACTGCATTGAGAGGGCAGGGTTTATGACCTGACTGCATCATCAAGAGCCGTGGCTTCACTTTCAGAACGTATGAGACACACCCGGTCTGTACAGGCTGTAACTGGTAATAATTTGGCTGCACAGCAGCCAAAGTAAATTCAGTATTGATTCATTCCATTGTAAAATAAAATCATAGTTATTAATTTAATTAATTTATCTATATATCAGCACTACAGAAATAGTTATGTCATCGTTCAGTTCAGTTCGCATACAATTGGGTCCAATGCAGGCAGATCAAAACATTGTGAATTCAAGTGTCAAGTGATCCAAAGGTGACAGGTGACAAATAGGTGATAAAAATTGGAGGAAAAAAACCTTGGAGAAACTAGGCTCAGTCGAGAGGCCAGTTGTCTTCTGGCCAACAGCGAACAGTGCTTTTAGTCTAGATTTAAACTGACAGAGTCTGTGCCCCCTAACAATGCTAGAAAGACTGTTTTTTGATATTCTAGGTATTATCACTGGCGAGAATTTTGAGATCGCAATAGATGTGAAGGACTACAATGCGTTAAAGCTTGCTAAAGTACTGGGGAGCTAACCATTTAGTGCTTTGTAAGTAATTAGCAAGATTTTAAATCGATACTATGTTTAAAAGGGAGCCAATGCAACTATGGTCATACTTCTTGGTTCTAGTAAGAACTCTAGCTGCTGCGTTTTGGACCAGCTGTAGTTTTTTATCAAGCAAGCAGGGCAACCACGTTGTTACAGTAAAGCCTGAGGTCATGAACCTAACTATTTGTCATGAGAGCTATTTCGTAGTTTAGATATATTTTTAAGATGGAAAGTGGTTTTACAGATGCTAGAAATGTGGCTTTTAAATGAAAGATTGGTATCAAAGTGCACACCCAGGTTCCTAAAT
Source organism: Culter alburnus (assembly GCA_028476615.1). NCBI lineage: Eukaryota > Metazoa > Chordata > Actinopteri > Cypriniformes > Xenocyprididae > Culter > Culter alburnus. The sequence goes on from JAOTNS010000931.1 coordinate 63,649, forward strand.
GACGAAGACAGAACAGCCATCAGTGTTAGACAGTATTACGTACAAGGTTTTTGGTCCATAATTAGAATCTCTGTTTTTTCTGAATTTCTAGTCATCCAATTTTTATCAGCTATGCATTCCGGTAATTTTGGAATTGGTAAGTTTCGTCAGGGCACAAAAAAAATGTAGAGCTGAGTATCATCAGCTCAGTGAAAACTAATGCCATGCTATTTCATGCACTCTGACTTATTTACACTGTTAAAAAGTTGTATTCTTATGCTAAACATGGCCAAAGTTTCAAAACACATAGTATTTCTGTGCCAAATATACTACTACCGGTTGTGGACATGGATTTTTTTTTCGAATATGGCCCTTTATCATGTAATAAAGGGCAGAATTCCTTGTATGTGCAATTACAAGGTAATTACAGTATTTTACACCTCACAATGAATATCGATCAAATACAGACATTTGACTTTGACATTTGATATTCAACAGTATTCTTGACATTTATTCAACAGTGCTTTGATCTGCCTGCATTGACACTATTCTTTAAGAGCTGCTGTGCAGCCAAAATTATGTACCAGTTATCAATGTAAAGCTGCTTTGACACAATCTGCATTGTAAAAAGTGCTATATAAATAAAGGTGACTTGACTTGACTATTAGGGCCCAAGCCACTTAGGCGCAGGGCCCTTTTGTTTTTCTAAGGATCATTTTTTTCCGTCATCCGGGGCTTTTTGGGGGCCTTAACATGCTCTTGAAAATTGGCACACACATTGGAATCTGCGGCCATTAGGACATCGCAAAGGATGGGACCCGGGCATGGCAGGGGGGCTCGACAGCTCCCCCTTGAATGTTGTCCGAAAACTTGGTCCGTATATCAAACACGCTTGCATGTATTTGTATGAAACTCGTACACATATAAACCTCATTTGGCCGAACAACTATCATGCTCTAAGTTATGTGCCAGCTCAACAGGAAGTCAGCTATTATGGGTTGTTTGAAAAACGCATGCTCTGGAATTTGATATACTCCTCCTAGGCGATTAATCCAATCACCACCAATTTTTGATATCTCAAACGGTTTAGCCGTGGCGAGGCAACAAAATTATGGTGAGAAAAGTGAAACAGGAAATGTGTTATAACCTCTGCATACATTGATTGATTTTTATGAAACTTCAGCTGCGTGTTCGTTGTAGGAGGCTGATCACATGGATGTGACTATTGTGAGTCAAAGTTACAGCGCCACCAACTGGCAGCATGAAGTGTGTTACTTTCAAAATGCTTTAAGATCACCCTCTAATTTTTACCCAATTTGCTTCAAACTTCATTAGAATAATGTCAAGACATAACGAATGTAGAAAGATTTTTAATATTTTTCAAACACTGTTGCGATAGCAACAGATCAAACTTCAATATTTGTTTTGGATGGGTTTGAGACACTCCTCCCCACCTGTTTGTATGGTTTTGCCCATGTCTACTGGTTGACATCTCTGACGTATGAATCGAGTTTCATGCAATTTGAAGCATGCTAAGCATCTCAAAAGCATCAAAAATGAAAATTAAAGTTTGATGCATTGCCATGGCAACAGTGTTTGAGATATCACGATTCTTTCACAGGTCTATATCTGCTTTGTATTGACATTACACTGATGAAGTTTGAAACAAACGGGTTAAAAAAAAAAAAGAGGGTGATCTCAAAGCATTTTGAAAGTGACACACTTCCTGCTGCCAATTGGTGGCGCTATAACTTTGACTCACAATAGTCACATCCATGTGATCAGCATCCTATAACGAACACACAGGTGAAGTTTCATAAAAAGCAATGTATGCAGACGTTATAACACATTTCCTGTTTCCCTTATCTTGCCATAAATTTGTTGCCTCGCCACGGCCAAACCGTTTGCGATATCAAAAATCCGCTCGCAATTTAGCATCCTCAATGTCTTGACTTCAAGCTGACCAAGTTTGGTGGTGATCGGATTAATCGTCTAGGAGGGGTATATCAAATTCCAGAGCATGTGTTTTTTCAAACACCCATAATAACTGATTTCCTGTTCCTCCCAAAACTATTTATAGCAGATTATCATTAGCTGTTAAAAATATTTTACGTTCAGATTAATTTATTAAAAGTCTTTCATTAACAAAATTATTAAACTAATTATATAAAACTATATAGTTCAGTGAACTACAAATGAACTGGTTCTTTGCTTTAATTTTGTTATACAAATTTATAGAAGAGAAGGCCTAAGACATTTCCTATCCTATAATGCAGAAAAAGGACATAGCGATGAAGGGGTTAAACCTGCAAGACTGTAACACACACAACACACACACACACACACACACACACACACACACAGAGACTGTTCCCTTTCAAGGGAACTCACGCTGCGTAGTCGCTATGGGAAAGCCTCTGCGTGATTGCGGCGTGAAGCACTTATGAAATCAGTCCAATGAGGTGACGGAACGTCATAGGCGGGTGACGTCACTGACCAGGAACTATAAAGCCTACCCGAAAACACTCTCATTCAGCTTCTGTGCCTTCAGCAAGCGCTACATGTGAAATCGTTTGTCCTATTTATCTTCCATTTATTTATTTATTTATTTCCATTTATTTATCTTCCATTTATTTATTTATTTATTTATTTTGGTGAGCGAACAGCATTTCAGAAAGTGTGTTATCTCTGCTTTTTCTGGCAGAGATGCACACCAGATGTGTGTTGTTTGTTTGGGAGTGCAGCATTCCCAGGCAGTTTTTGAGGAAGCTGCTTGTGAGCATTGTGATCTTCTTCATAGGCTGCGCTCCCGCCAAGCCCTCTTTGAGGAGGGTGGCTTGGCTTGCGTTCCTTGCGGCTTGGGTTCCGCTTCTGCCGAGGCAGACCGGCACCTGATGTCGTGGGGTTCAAAAATGTATCTAACAGAGGGTTTTTGAGACGGGCGCTGCCCTATCTCAGCCCTCATCTGTTGGATTTAATGTCTCTATTTGGATTTAATGTCTCTATTTTGCACTCTGCGGTTTCTTCCGCTCCAGTTGAGGCAACTGCACTGATGACATCGAGCTCTGAGGAGTTGGATGTTGTTAGTGTGGAATCAGGGAGGCTGAAGACTCGCCACTTCAGTTTTCCTGTTTATTGAGTTCACGGTTTACCATTTTCCCGACCTCCACACTGAGGTGTCGAGGTTGTGGAATAAGCCTGTCTCATACCATATATTTACATCATACAGTAATGTGCTGGGTATTGCAAGCCGTCTCTCCCCTCAGTCTGTATCGTCCCTTAAATCACGAACTCCACACACAGACAACAGAGCGTTGCTTCCCGTACTCCCCCTTCAAGGAGCTGGGAGGCGGGGCAACACGCTCGCAGGCGAAGTCCTCGAAGGGCAAGACGGATCCGAGGACCGTCATTGCTGCTAAGAGCTTCATCGAAACCGAAGCCAGACAGCGTTCACCTCATTATATGGTGCCTGTATGCCTTTCAGTGCCCCCACAGGGCATTGTGCTGGCTGCACAAAACACATCGGGGCCCAGCCTCGAGGGGCTGGTTCCCTGAGTAGTTTTTCCCTCCAAAGTCAGACGGCGCTCACCTCATTATATGGTGCCCGTCTGCCTTTTGGTGCCCTCAGGGCGGTGCTCTGCCAACCCCGCTGCAATGCCGGGGTGCAGTAGTTTCCCGCGAGTCACCCAAGGATGGCTCGTGCTCTCCGAGGCAGCCAAGCCAGTTGTTCCCTGCTGGTGCATCGATTCAGGGCATTGTGCTGTCTGCCCAAAACACACCAGGAGCCAGTCTCGAGAGGCTGGTTCCCTAAAAAAAAACAAAAAAAAAAAACAACAACTGAGGGTGGTCCCCTCCGGAGTCAAATGGCATTCATCTCTCTCAATGGTGCCCATCTGTCTTCGGTGCCCTCAGGGGGGCGCTCTGCCAACCCAATGCTGGGGTGCAGTGGTTCCCCACGTGTCACTTGAGGGTGGCGCGCGCCCTCTAGCGCAGCCAAGCCAGTTGTTCCCTGCCGGGGTTCCGCTCCAGGGCACTGTGCTGGCTGCCCATATTTTACCAGAGGCCAGCCTCGAGAGGCTGGTACCCTTAGTAGATTTAGTATTACCCTTAGTATAGTCTGTAAGATTATATCTACAGTGGGTCCTGCACACAATAGAAAATGGGTATGCAGTTCAGCGCCCTGATTCAACGGGGTCCTACCCACAGTGGTGGGTCCCGAGCAGGCTCTGGTGATGGCACAAGAGGTAGAGAGTCTTCTGTGAAAGGAGGCTATAGAAAGGGTTCCTCCTCCCAGCAGGGAGTCAGGGTTTTACAGCCACTATTTCATTGTGCCAAGAAAAGATGGGGGATTGTGTCCGATTTTAGATCTGCATCAGATAATCAAACAGTAGCAAAGCTCAAGTTTGAAATGCTGACAATAATATATATCGTGTCACAAATCAGGTCCGAGGACTGGTTTGTCACGTTGGATCTAAAAGACGCATACTTCCATGTATCAATCCTCTCGCAACACAGGAAGTTCCTAAGGTTTACTTTCGGGGACGAAGCATTCCAATATCGGGTTCTTCCCTTCGGCCTAGCACTGTCACCCCGCACCTTCACTAAATGTGTAGACGCGGCTCTGACGCCCTTGCGTATACAGGGCATCCACATTTAAACTTCATAGACGATTGGTTGATTCTGGCTCAATCAGAGCAGATGGCGGTTCAACATCGACATGTTATTCTCGCTCACGTAGACGGTTGAGATTAAACGCAAAGAGAAGAGTGCTTTCTCCAGCTCAGAGAACCACTTATCTAGGCGTGGTGTGGGATTCGAATGTCGTGTGTGCTCGCCTATCTCCGGCTCACATAACATTGATTCTCTCGACCATCTCAGACATAAAGCTAGGTCAGTCACTCACTGTCAAACAGTTCCAGAGACTGTTAGGTCTTATGGCAGCAGCGTCCAACGTGATACCTTTTGGCCTGTTGAACATGAGACCACTGCAGTGGTGGCATTTCCCCCGATTGTGCTGCTCCTAGGAGTTCTGGAGAGAGTATGCCGGGACGGGACCGTCTGCTATTAGTAGCCCCATTCTGGCCAGCCCGAGTATGGTTCTCGGACCTGGTATACCTTCTCGACGGGTCTCCAATGGAGATTCCGATCAGGAGGGACCTTCTCTCTCAGGCAGGCGATCTGATACTGCACCCCCGCCCGGAGTTATGGAAGCTGTGGGCGTGGCCTCTGAGGGGGCACAGCTCATAGATTCCGGTCTCTCAACCGAGGTTGTTGAGACCATTCTCCAATCCAGAGCTCCCTCCACGAGGAAACTCTACTCCTTGAAGTGGAGATTTTTTACTTCTTGGTGTGAAAATCACCAGTGGGATCCTGTTAACTGCCCGGTTAGCGCAGTACTGGAGTTCCTGCAGCAGGAAATATTTTCTTCATGGTTATCCCCCTCTACATTAAAGGTGTACGTGGTGGCCTTAGCTGCTTGCCACGCTCCTTTCAGTGGAGTATCTCTGGGGAGACACCTGCTTATATCTCGTTTCCTTCGTGGCACTTTGAGGCTTAGACCTGCAATTTGCACGAGAGTACCGGCTTGGGATTTGGCCGTTGTATTACAAAGCCTTTCTTTGGCCCCCTTCGAGCCCATCGAAGAGGTGCCAGAAAAGTTTTTAACACTTAAAACAGTGTTTCTCCTCACTATTTCGTCTCTCAAGAGAATTGGAGGCATTCAAGCCCTGTCGGTATCTCCATCGTGCCTCAAATTTGTGCCTGGAAATGTTAAGGCTTTTCTTCATCCCAGACCAGGACACATTCCTATGATCCTCACTAATGCTGTGAGACCTATTGTGCTGCAGGCCTACTGTCCTCCTCCGTTTATGTCATCAGACCAGGAAAAACTAAATCTGCTGTGCCCAGTTAGAGCACTGGATGCTTATGTCCACAGGCCATGTGGAGAAATCTGATCAACTATTCATATGTTTGGGGGGGCGCTAGTGAGCTATGGGTCGGTAAGTCGCATTCCCCTGCAGCTCCCGCAAAATTATTAATAAATTGACATCTTTCACAATAATTCCGACATAATAAGTTTTTTATTGCAAGTTGGATTAGATCAAGTTTCCTTTATACTATTTAGTTACAAGATGAAAGCGAGCTCGAAGACACAATCCTCAAAAAACAAAAAGCAGAGTGAGGTAGGCCCTATCGCACCGACCTCCCCTGACGAAGATGTTCCATCGGGCGAAGCTTCGCAACGGTCGGCAGATGCTACAGTCCTGGAAGCCATTAACTCGCTACGCTCTGATCTACGCGCTACTAAAGATGAAATCTGCCATACTATTGACACTCGTATTGAAGAGATGGCAACAACTATCAGAGGTGAAATTTCTGCTCTCAAATCTGAAACTCAGGTCGCTATTCTGGCCTTGCAAAATACGACCGCGCAACACAGTTCTACTCTTGCCGACCTAGAACGCTCAGCAACGCATTCTTCGGATGCCATAACCAAGCTTCAGTCGGAGGTGAAACGCTTATGTGCTGAAGTGAATCTTCTTACTGACAAGTGTATGGATTTAGAGGGGCGATCTAGACGACAAAATGTGCGTATAGCCGGACTGAAAGAAGGATCTGAGAGGGGCAAAGAAATCAGCACATTTGTTTCAGAACTTTTGAAATGCGCGCTGTCACTAGAAGATTGTCCACTAGTGGATCGTGCCCACAGGGCTCTGCGAAGGCGCCCGGAAAACACCGAACCGCCGCGATCTCTTATAGTACGACTTCATTATTTTCGGGATGTGACAACAGTCCTCAAGAAAGCTGCTGAACGAAAGGATCTTACTTATAATGGTCAGAAGATCCGTGTTTTCCCGGACTTCACTCCTGAGGTGGCAAAGCGCAGAGCTGCGTTCAACAAAGCCAGAACAATGCTTCGAGATAAGCCAGGGGTACGGTATGGGACAATATTTCCAGCGAAGCTGAGCGTGACCTTTAATGGCACTGAGACAGTGTTCACGGATGCAAGGAAAGCCGAAGAGTTTGCAGAGCTTCACTTTGGTACGGGCAGGAAGGATGCTGGGGATCTGTAGACCGCTGACAAATGCTTTGTCGTACTGGGTAATTAATAACTGCAGAACGGTCTAATGCAGAGCGGTCTAATGTTTAGATTTACGGACTGTCTTTAGTTATGTTCTCTTTTGAAGCTGTCTTCTAGTTCATTTTGCAGCAAATACGGTATGATTAACCTTACAGAATCTTTATTCTTTATTTTATTATCTCTTTTCATAAGTTTTAAATTTTGTCAAGTCTTGATTTTTTTGAGCACACAATATCTGCCTGTTGCGGGGCTGTTCTAAACTTCTATTATTAGAAGGGTTTAGTGAGGGAAGTTAGCATGGTGAATGTCTATTTCTCAATATCTTGTTATTGCTGTTCTGTGTTCTTTTTTGTTTTTTATTTTGTAACTTCCTTAGTGGGGTCGCGCCTTACTCTGAAGCTTTCTCTCAGTATAGGCAAGAGTATGTTAAAGGGAGGGTTGTTTTGGGACATTTATACTCAGGATTTGACCATGCATTTCGCACTGATGGGGTTTATAAACAAACTGAATGAACCTACGCCACGCAGGATAACTTAATGCAGCAGGATAAGGGGAGACAATTTACTGTAGTTACTTGGAACGTTAAAGGATTAAATCACCCAGTTAAAAGGGGCAAGGTATTGGCGCATCTAAAGATGTTATCTAGTGATATAATTTTTCTCCAAGAAACGCACCTAAATAAAAATGAATACATAAAGCTAAGATGTAGATGGATTGGTCAAACTTATCATTCTACATGTGCAGTTAGATCAAGAGGGGTGGCCATACTCTTCAGGAAGGGCACTCCATTCACTCATAAGACAACTATCGCAGATAAGGAGGGAAGGTATTTAATAGTTATTGGAGATTTATATTCATTACCCATAACACTGGTTAATATTTATGGCCCTAATTCAGACTCACCTTCATTTTTTAAGCATGTTTTCGCTCAAATCCCTGACATCTCGCAAACAAACCTACTCATTGCAGGTGACTTGAATTTAGTTTTAGATCCATATCTGGATAGATCATCGTCCCGTAGAGCACCTCCTTCTAATTCCAGCATTTTTATGAAGGAATATTGTAATAATTCTAATTTGTTTGATATTTGGAGAATTTTTAACCCTCAAAACAGAGCATACTCTTTTCATTCCAATGTTCATAATGTATACTAGAATTGATTATTTCTTGGCTGATGCTAAATTGGTGTCACTTGCTAGTAAGGTTGCATATCATGATATAGTGATCTCAGATCATGCTCCTCTTTCATTCTCTTTAAATCTAGCTAATTTGCCTCATTGTGACAGGATTTGGAAACTGGACCCACAGCTTTTAAAGGAACCACAGTTTTGTAATTTTATAAGAAAACAAATTTCTTTTTTCTTCGAGATGAATGATCTTCCTGGAACGTCCCCCTCAATATTGTGGGAAACCATGAAAGCTTATATCAGGGGTTGCATAATTTCTTTTCAGGCTGCTAGAAAGAAAAGAAAAGGGCTGAGTTGGCAGATCTGGAACAACAAATTAATAGATTGGATAAAGAAAAGCGGCATTCCCATCCATGGAGATCTATAAGAAGATCCTTTATTAAGGTTAAATACAATCAGATTCTTTCGGATCGCATAACTAGGGGATTTTTATTTACACAACAAAAATTTTTTGAATTGGGTGAAAAACCTCATAAATTATTGGCTCGACAAATTAGGAAAATGGAAAGTGATCATACTATAAGCAAAGTTAAGTCAAAAAATGGTGTTATATTAACGTCTCATAAGGACATTAATAGCAGATTCAAACAATTCTATGAGGAATTATATTCCTCTAGGGCCTTAATCGATGACTTGGCTATAAAAAACTTCTTGGATAGTTGTGACCTCCCTACTCTAGTTCAGAAAGATCACGACTTCCTCAATGCTGAACTTTCAGTCTCTGAAATACAAAATACAATTGGGTCAATGAAGTGTGGAAAGGCCCCGGGCCCCGATGGGTACCCTAGTGAATTCTACAAAGAATTCAGTGATCTTTTATCACCTTATTATTTTGTATGTATACCCATGCAAATACTGTGGGCATTTTGCCTCCTTCTTTAAATGAGGCTACCATAACTGTATTACTTAAAAAGGGTAAAGATTCAGAAGAAGTAGGTAGTTATAGGCCAATTTCACTCCTGACATGTGATCAAAAGATTCTGGCTAAAGCTTTATCCATCAGGCTTGGGTCTGTAATTGATAAACTCATTCACCCTGATCAGACAGGTTTTATACCAAATAGGCACTCCTTTTCCAATCTTACGTCTTTTTAATATAATGTACTCCCACAACACACACACAGAGGATCTTGTTATTATTTCTCTTGACGCAGAGAAGGCTTTTGATCAATTAGAGTGGCCTTATCTGTTTGCAGTTTTGAAAAAATTTGATATTGGTGATAGTTTTGAAAAGTGGATAAAAATTCTTTATCGCAAGCCCTGTGCAAGAATTCTTACTAATAAGATGCTCTCTTCAACGTTTCAACTACATAGGGGTTCTAGACAAGGTTGTGCTTTATCTCCCTTACTCTTTGCTTTGGCACTTGAGCCCTTAGCACACGTTATTCGATCCGATCCCAATATCCATGGATATAACACAAAGAATACAGTAAGTAAAATTTCATTATATGCTGATGATATTCTGTTATATATTACTAAACCTCAGGTTACTATCGCAAGTATCTTAAAAGTTATCTCTCATTTTGGTACGTTCTCAGGGTACAGGATAAACTGGTCTAAGAGCGAATTAATGCCTATAAAGGTACGAGATCTTTCTGTTGCGCAAAACTTTCCTTTTAAATTAACACATCATGAATTTACTTATTTAGGAATTGAGGTTACGAAAGATTTTCAATCATTATTCAAAGCCAACTCCCCCCCCTAGTGTCCAATTGAAAAATAATATTCAGTTTTGGGGATCACTTCCTATCTCCTTAGTAGGAAGGGTTAATATTATTAAAATGATTTTTCTACCTCAAATTCTCTATCTTTTTCAAAACATTCCTGTATTTTTACCTAAGATTTTTTTCAAGCAACTGGATTCAATCATTATTCCTTTTTTGTGGGATTTTAAAGCTCATAGAATAAGCAAAGCTCACCTTTGTAAACCCAAAGCGGTAGGCGGATTGGCACTCCCTAATTTCTCTGTATTACTATTCTTGTGCTCTTCGTACTATAATGTGGTTAGATCACAGCTTTACACACTCCACTTGGATCCAAATGGAAAGAGAAGCATGTAGCCCGTATGATATTTTGGGGCGGTGATCTTGTCCCCTACAAAAATAGCTAAGCTGGCCTATAATAATAATTGTATAATCCATAGTACTATTCGCATTTGGAAGCAGATTAGATCAACATTTGCAATAAAGTCCTTATCTTTCCTCTTACCAATTGGAGGGAACCCCTCATTTACTCCTTCTACCATGGACTCTGCTTTCACAAAGTGGAGAGACTTGGCATTCAAAATATTGGTGATCTATTTATTGACGGTTCTTTTGCCTCCTTTAGTCAACTACAGGCCAAATACGGTTTGCATAAAAACAATTTTTTCCGATATTTGCAGCTCAGGGATTATGTAAGAAAGCATTTGCCTTGTCTTAGTGAGGCTGTTTCTGCGAAGCTTGATGAGCTCTTAAGGCTTGGAAATGGGGTTCGTCACCTGATTTCTCTACTGTATAACTCACTACTATCCACAACTTCACCTTCTACACAGTATATAAGATCACAGTGGGAGCAGGAAGTAGGGGGGAGATTAGTGACGAGCTATGGGTTAATGCATTAGAGAATATTCAAAATGCTCTGTTAACTCTCGTCATTGCCTTATTCAATTTAAGATTATTCATCGACTCCACTACTCTAAAACAAAACTGAATAGATTTTTTCAGATGTTTCCCCAATATGTGATAAATGTCAGACAGAGGAAGCCACTCTCCTGCTAGTTATGCTCTCTGCTCCAAGTTAATTCCATTTTGGACTAATATTTTTCAAATTCTGTCAGAAATGTTACAAGTTGAATTAGAGCCTGATCCACTTGTGGTGGTGATATTTGGAATCTTAAATAACCTCACATCTTTTCAAAAATCTCAACAACAGTTGTTGTCCTATGGGCTTATTATTGCAAAGAAACTAATACTAAAGTTTTGGAAGAACTCCAAAGCCCTACTGTTAAATTGTGGTTTGATGAAATGATAAGGTTATTACATCTGGAAAGAATTCGTTTTTCTCTGTTAAACAAGCTGGATCAATTTGATAAAATTTGGTTTCCCCTTCTCCATTACCTTGATAGCGTAGCTTGAGCAACTGTATAGCATTGATTGTCCCATTAATGTGATAAAAGTCCCTAGGGTGGTATGGGGATTGTTTTGCTTTGTTGTTTTTTATATATTGTTATTTTGTGTTTGTTTCTTCCTTATGTTTATAATGAGGAATCATAAAAGCTATGTATAATGATTGTTGAATTGTTGGATTCCCTAATAAAAAGATTCTAAACAACTATTCATATGTTTTGGAGCACCTAGAGCACCAAGAGGTCTCCCAGCGTCCAAGCAGAGAATGAGCAAGTGGGTGGTCAAGGCCATTTCACTCGCTTATGAGTCATCTGGACAGCCTTCACCATTGGCTGTAAGGGCTCACTCGACTAGGAGTATGGCTGCCTCCAAGGCTTTAATCTCAGGGGTTTCCCTATCTGACATTTGTGATGCGGCAGGATGGTCATCACTGCATACCTATGTGAGGTTTTGAGTTAGACCTCGGCTCCACTCCAGGGGGCAGGTGTTACTGTGAGGTGTGTGCCTCAGCTTCACACGAACGGTCACTTGCTCATATGGCGACGTTGGGATTGTCGTTCCCATAGCGACTACGCAGCGTGAGTTCCCTTGAAAGGGAACGTCTCGATTATGTATATAACCTTAGTTCCCACGAATTGGGAACGAGTCGCTGCGTCGCCCTGCCATACTCCCGGCATGCCCGTAAGCGCCTTGCTTCAGGATTCAGAAGCTGAAAGAGAGTGTTTTCAGGTAGGCTTTATAGTTCCTGGTCAGTGACGTCACCCGCCTATGACCTTCCGTCACCCCATTGGACTGATTTCATAAGTGCTTCACGACGCAATCATGGCGTTCCCATAGCGACTACGCAGCGTCTCGTTCCCTATTCAGGGAACTAAGGTTAAATACATAATCGAGACGTTTTATCAGTACCCACTGAATATAATTATACATTTAAACGGTGTTTAAAAACAAAGTTTTGTAAAAACTATTATGTAGGTATTTGCTGCCCTTTAGTGCTTATACTATATATGACATTTGAATATTATTTGACTTATTTTAACCAAAGAGCAATTATCTGCCTAATTTTAAATTACACATACTTATTGAAATGAAAAATTTAATTTGAACAACCCATAATAACTGACTTCCTGTTGAGGTGACGTATAACTTAGAGCATGAAAGTTGTTAGGCCTGAAGAAGTCTATATGTGTACCGAGTTTCATACAAATACGTGCAAGCGTGTTTGATATATGGACCAAGTTTTTAGACACCTTTCAAGGGGGCGCTGTCGAGCCCCCCTGCCATGCCCGGGTACCAGCTTCTGCCCGGCCCTGATGCCTGACGATTCTGATGTGTGTACAAAGTTTCAAGAGTTTTTGAGCATGATAAGGGCCCCAAAAAAGCCAGAATAGTCAGAAAAAAAAAAAAAATTCCTAAGGAAAACAATAGGGCCTTCAGCCCTTTACAGGGCTTTGGCCCTAATAATCCTTAGGGGATCAAGAGAGCCCTGTGCCTTTAGTGGCTTGGGCCCTAATACTATAGCTGCAAGCAGCGATGACGGGCCCAAGCCCAGTGGCTTCAGGGCAACTGTGCACGGCGGGCAATGGTCATTTTAAATGGTTAAACATAAAAGTTCTATGTCAAATTCACACCACATTTACTGCAACAGCTGGTGCCCATATGATCACAAACCACAACAGCCACATCCATGAGATCATTTAAAATTAGATGAATTTCATGTCATAGAATGTCATAGGTCACTTTGAAATGAGTGCTAAGTTATCTTTTGCAGCTCAAAATTTTCTAAGTCCAGTGTTAATCTAAGTCCAGTATTTGTCTTAAGGTTATTATATATAATTTTCTAAACCATTAAAAGTGTCACTGACACCCCCCTAAATGAACTGGTTATTTGCTTTAATTTTGTTATACAAATTTATAGAAGAGAAGGCCTAAGACATTTCCTATTCTGTAATGCAGAAAAAGGACGGGGTTGAAGGGGTTAAACCTGCAAGACTGTAACACACACACAGAGAGAGAGAGAGAGAGAGAGAGAGTACCCACTGAATATAATTATACCTTTAAGCGGTGTTTAAAAACAAAGTTTTGTAAAAACTATTATGTTTTCTCAACGTTTAAAAGTCTCTAAAAATAGGTATTTGCTGCCCTCTAATGCTTATTCTATATATGACATTTGAATATTATTTGACTTATTTTAACCAAAGAGTAGTTCTGCCTAATTTTAACTTACACAAACTTATTGAAATGAAAAATCTAATTAAAATGTTGTTTAATATTTGTATTATTTTATATTGAAATCAAGGATGTATAATTCCGTGGTTAGTAAATATAAGTATTTTCCTGTTTCCCTTTTTGTTCTTATTTTAAACCATTATCATTCAAGATATCCTATAATTGTTTGCATTTTAGCATCTTCAGTGTCTTTTCATCATGTTCAGAAAGTTTGGTGGCGATTGCATGAATCCCCTAAGAGGAGTAGTTAAAGGTGCCCTAGAAATAAAAATTGAATTTATCTTGGCATAGTTAAATAACAAGAGTTCAGTACATGGAAATGACATACAGTGAGTCTCAAACACCATTGTTTCCTCCTTCTTATATAAATCTCATTTGTTTAAAAGACCTCCGACGAACAGACGAATCTCAACATAACACCGACGTAACAGTCGGAGTGTACGCCCCCAATATTTGGATATACGTCTGGATGTGCACAGCTGAATCATCAGACTAGGTAAGCAAGCAAGGACAACAGCGAAAAATGGCAGATGGAGCAATAATAACTGACATGATCCATGATATCATGATATTTTTAGTTATATTCGTAAATTGTCTTTCTAAATGTTTCGTTAGCATGTTGCTAATGTACTGTTAAATGTGGTTAAAGTTACCATCATTTCTTACTGTGTTCACGGAGACAAGACTGTCGTTATTTTCATTTTTTAAACACTTGCAGTCTGTATAATTCATAAACACAACTTCATTCTTTATAAATCTCTCCAACAGTGTGTAATGTTAGCTTTAGCCATGGAGCACTATCAAACTCATTCAGAATCAAATGTAAACATACCATACTTACGCGATTAGACATGCTGCATGACAAACACTTTGTAAAGAACAATTTTGAGGGTTATATTAGCTGTGTGAACTTTGTTTATGCTGTTAAAGGCAAGCGCAAGCTCTGTGGGCGGGGAGCGTGAGCATTTAAAGGGGCCGCAGCCTAAATCGGCTCATATTTAATGATGCCCCAAAATAGGCAGTTAAAAAAAATTAATAAAAAAAATCGATGGGGTATTTTGAGCTAAAACTTCAAAGACACATTCAGGGGACACCTTAGACTTATATTACATCTTTTAAAAAGACGTTCTACGGCACCTTTAAAATTTCAGACCTTGTTTATTCAAAAATTCCACATTCAAACCAAAATAGATGACTTCCTGTTTGTCGGAGCTAATGACTGTAAATTAGAAAGTTGTCTGGTTTTATGGGATCAATAAGTGTACCAAGTTTGGTGACTGTAGGTTAAACTAACCCCCCCACACACTTTTGAAAAGGTGGCGCTGTAGAGCCCCTGCTTACCGCCCATTTCTAAGGCTTTGCCCATGTCTACTGGATGACAATATTGATTACAACTCATAATAGCTGACTTCCTGTTGAGCCGGCGTATACCTTACAGCACGAAAGTTGTTAGGCCGATGAGGTCTATATGTATACCAAGTTTCATACTAATGAGTGCATGCATGTTTGATATATGGACCAAGTTTTCAGAGCCCATTCAAGGGGGCAAAGTTTCAAGAGTTTTCGGACAGGGTAAGGGCCCCAAAAGTGCACAAATAGTCGGAAAAAAATTAAAAATAATAATAATAATCCTTATGGGAACAATAGGGCCTTCGCCTTTGGCTTGGGCCCTAATAATCCTAAAGAAAACAATAGGGCCTTCGCCTTCGGCTTGGGCCCTTAATATAGCGATGACACAATGACGGGCCCAAGCCCAGTGACATCGCCACCCCGGTGGCTTCAGAGCAACTATGCACCACGGGCAATGGGCTTTTAAAATGGTTAAACATAAAAGGTCTATGTCAAATTCAGACCACATTTACTGCAGCAGCTGGTGCCCATATGATCACAAACCACAACAGCCACATCCATGAAATTTAGATGAATTTCATGTCATAGAATGTCATAGGTCAATTTTAAATGATTGTAGAATGTCATCCTAATCTGCCATGTCTGTGTTTTTCTCAGACAACCGCTATAAAAATTCCAGAGCAAATTACATACTGTTATTTGCGCAAATTCAACCGTGCTCTTAGAAGCCTAATCCAATCTAATGCGGATGTCTGTGATTGCTGGTGTTGTATTATCCTAACACTTCTCTTCATGTGTTTTTGACCTCCCTGAGCTATTGTTTGTGCACTAATCTTATGCACCATAACATGCTTTTATTTAATTTCAATATGTGTGGTATACAATGAAAAATATAAAATTATAAAATTAATTAATAGAGCTAAATCACAGAACCTGCAAAGATTATTTTAATATCAGTCTCAGGTATTAGTAAGGTAAATGTGTAGATTTTTCTGCTTACTTTTGCAAGTTTATTGTAAACAGCCACTTTTATAAAAATCATGTGAAATATACTTAAATAGGGTTTTTAATAAATTTGAATTATATCAATAAATATTTAATTAAAGACATAGGCATCATACATTATATTTGCAAACACAGCACATGACCTTTTCTAATGCCTATGTCTAGAAAACACACATTCTCCTCTGTAAAAAAAAACAAAACAAAACAAAAAAACAATCAACAATCAATACATGAAATCACAGGTGCTGGGTAATGATAATTGGGTCCCACTTTATATTAAGTGGCCTTAACGCCTATGTACTTACATTTAAATTAATAATTTGATACAATGCAATTTTTGTACATACATGTTTTTATATTGTACTTGTATTTTAAAAAAACCTGCATGTAAATACATATGTAATTAATTTCTGTAATTACATTTATAATTACACTGTTGACCCATCCCTTACACCTTACCCCTACCCTTAAACCTACCCATACCACCAAAGCTTTCCCTAACCTTCCCCGTATCCCACCTCAATAGTAGCAAAAGTGTTTTACAATTCCATAAAAAACCCAATAAGTACATTGTACTTATTTTTGTGATGTAAGTACATAGTAGTTAAGACCACTTAATATAAAGTGGGACCGATAATTGTAACTCAAAAAAACTTTTTAAGAAAACTAGTCCTGTCCAAATAGTGATGTAGTGTCATGGTTCAATTTCAAATGCGTGTGAAGTTATCATTTGCAGTTCAAAATTTGGTAATGCTTTAGTTTACAGCCCGGAAAGTACTGCGTAATTACAACGAATTTACAGCGTAACTTTCGATAATTATCGTGTACCTATAAAGTAAGTACATTTAAGTATAGGGGAACAGTGTGTGTGTGTGTGTGTGTGTGTGTGTGTGTGTGTGTGGTGTGTGTGTGAAAAATCCACATTCAAACCAAAATATCTGACTTCCTGTTGGTCGGATCTAATGACTGTAAATTAAAAAGTTTTATTATTGTATTATTATTTTATTGTATTATTAAAACAATTATTAAAAATATGCGTACTGAGTTTGAGGTGACGTATAACTTAGAGCACGAAAGTTGTTAGGCCCGATGAGGTCTATATGTGTACCAAGGTTCATACTAATACATGCAAGCGTGTTTGATATATGGACCAAGTTTTTAGACACCGTTCAAGGGGACGCTACCAGTGCGCCACCAGTGGCTAGGGCCCTAATAATCCTTAGAGTAATCGCTGTGTTAGTTTGTAGTTATTTTAAACAAATAACCATTTTGGCGCTCCCGCGCAGGTACTGCAAGTGCAGATGGCCAAATCCAAATACTCAAGTTACGGTTTACTTTTACTTGCATAAGCCACTTTTCATGAGAAGTCTTGCTCAGTAATTTTGTGCTATAAAAGAAAAGTTTTTTGTTTCAAGTTTAAAGTTGTGTTTACTGATACATGCATCAAAAATAAAATATTTAATCAGAAAAAAATACTTCTTCTACATCTTCTGTGTGTACATTAATAATTAATAAATACATGATTCACATGTGTTCACTTTACATTAAGGTCCACTTTCACAGGTTATAAATGTTTATGACTCATGAATAAATAGTTCACAGGTTTCCACTTTACATTAAGGCTCCCTTTCTCTCTGCCTCGCTGCTGAATAGTTTGCGTCTGTAGCTCTGTAGAGCTTTGTTTTGAATCTATTTATTATAATTACTTGTCTATTTTATCATTACCATATATCCAATATTGCCTATCACATTAGTCTGACATCGCTAGCGGTTAATCTTTTAATCCAAATCGCTATCACAGCGCGTTAGCATTTCGCTAGCTTGTCATCTGGGCCACAAACCATCCTTTTCTCTCACTCACTCCTTTTGCTTGCACTACTCTTCTGTTCTGATTAGAACATCAAACAGGTTCTCCCCACTCAGTGACACACCCACTGAGAATCCTGTTGAAAGTGCCCTAGTAATTGGTGATTCTATTACACGAAACATGAAAATAGAGACACCAGCCACCAGAGTCACATATTTGTCGGGAGCCAGAGCACCTGACATCAAAGCACATTTAAAAGTGCTGGCTAATGCTAATCATAAATACTCTAAGATTTTTATTCACGTCGGCACAAATGATGTTCAACTTCGCCAGTCGGAGATCACTAAAATTAACATTAAAGAGGTGTGTGAACTCGCAAGTATGATGTCATAAAAAGTAATTTGCTCTGGTCCCCTTCCTGTTTGTCGGAGTGATGAGATAGTTAGCAGATTATCATCAATCAATGGCTGGCTGTCTAAGTGGTCTCCGCAGAATAATACAGGTTTCATAGACAATTGGAAAAGTTTTTGGGGCAGACCAGACCTGTTGAAAAGATATAGTATTCATCCCTCCTGGGATGGTGTTGCTCTTCTCTCTAGTAATATGGCACATAGTCTTAGAGCTGTCTGATTAGCGGAGAGGATGATCTCGGGCCAGAGGCGAATATAAAAAAACAATCTCTCGCACTGGCCCCAGGGGGAGATCACCCCTCGCCCTCCCAGCTCATTGATTTAACCAAATTACAGGCAGAGTTTGCTGACGTGTTTTCTCCCCTACCTGGCCGTACAAACCTCATTCAGCACCATATTGAGACAGAGCCGGGCGTGGTGGTTCGCAGCCGGCCGTATCGCTTGCCTGAACACAAGAAAAAAGTAGTTCAGGAAGAATTAGGTGCGATGCTTGAAATGGGAGTAATAGAAGAATCCAACAGTAACTGGGCGAGCCCGATAGTTTTGGTTCCTAAGACGGACGGCTCGGTCCGGTTCTGTGTGGATTATCACAAGGTGAATGCTGTGTCGAAATTCGACGCATATCCAATGCCACGGGTTGACGAATTGCTTGACCGGCTTGGTACGGCTCGTTTTTATTCGACACTGGACTTAACAAAGGGTTATTGGCAGATCCCCTTGTCTCCATTATCCCGAGAAAAAACAGCTTTCACGACGCCGTTCGGATTACACCAATTTGTTACACTTCCGTTCGGGCTGTTCGGGGCACCGGCTACCTTTCAGCGGCTGATGGACAGGGTTTTACGGCCCCATGCTGCATATGCGGCTGCCTATCTAGATGATATCATCATATTCAGTAATGACTGGCAGCGGCATATGCAGCATTTGAGGGCGGTCTTAAAGTCGCTGAGGGGAGCCGGGCTCACGGCCAACCCGAAGAAGTGTGCAATTGGGCGCGTGGAAGTAAAGTATCTGGGCTTCCACTTGGGGCATGGACAGGTGCGTCCCCAAATTGATAAGACTGCAGCAGTTGCGACCTGTCCGCGCCCTAAGACCAAAAAGGAGGTGAGACAGTTCTTGGGGCTGGCGGGATATTATAGAAGGTTTGTGCCTAATTATTCGGACCTCACCAGCCCCTTGACTGATCTTACTAAAAAGGAGGCACCAGATACGGTCCAGTGGACGGAGCTGTGCCAGCAGGCGTTTACCCAAGTAAAGGCTGCTCTGTGTGGCGGGCCGTTGCTTCATCTCTGATTTCTCAGGAGGGGGGGGGGGGGGCTGCAGGCCGGACGGCTCCCCGGCCTGAGTCGGGCGGTGGGGGTATGTGGCAAGGGGGGCGTGGTTCAGCGGAATCTGCAACGGGAGAGAGAGAGGAGACGCGCGGGACTGAGTGGATTAGGCGCAAATAATAAAACCTGTCTCTGTTTCAGTAATTGGCGTGGAGAGAGTATTTAACGCCAGAAGAAACAGGAGCTGCGAGAGAGAGAAGGACTACTGGCTGTTCCCCCTCCTGGATGTCTGCTTGTTCGTGTTGGAGTGCATTCTGAATTACTTTGACTGTTTTTGTGCCTGCTGCACACTGTTCTGTTGTATTATTGTTTGGTGAAATAAACAGCCAGTAGTCACCTGCCGACCCTGTCCTCTTCCCTCCTTATATCCGAACTTTGTTACAGATACGTACCAAAAACTTTAAAGCTGGCTATATTAAATCTCTTATTAAAAACACAACTTGATCCTAGAGAATTAGTCAATTACAGGATGATCTTGAATCTACCTTTTCTGTCAAAAATACTAGAAAGGCAGTTTCATTACACCTATGTTCCTTTTTAGAAAGAAATGATATGTGAGGATTTCCAGTCAGGATTTAGACGTACCATAGTACTGAGACTGCTTCATTAGAGTAAAAATGATTTGCTCTTATCATCCGATCGTGTTGTACTCTCTCTTAGTGTTTCTAGGATCTTCGTGCTGCTTTGACACTATCAACCACCATATTCTTTGATGATTTTGAAACTGTGGTTGGCATTAGAATTGCATTGACCGGTTCAACTCTTACTTATCTGATGTTATCAGTATGGTAGTCGTCCCCGAAGACTGTCTATCAGTTTTGGGAGTACGCAAGGCTCAGTCATACTGGGTCCAGTTGCTTTTGACAACGATGTTACATGCTCCGTTGTTTTATCATGTACAGGCCGCCCTTCGATGGTGTTTTAGTTTTTCTGTTTCACTTGTTACTCATGCCTCCTCGATTTTCTTCGCGCCCTGATGAACTTTACAATCACACTTTTAAATGTTAACGGCTGCATGCATAGGTCTTTTCTTACTCTAAATTCACAGATGATTCGTAATTTCTTACTACCTAACTTCCTAGCTAATAGATCCGTACTTCCTATTTGCGATCATGTTAACTCCTTCCGTTCTACCATAAACGTACTGGTCTGTTGATCTTTGCGCTGTATGTTTCGGTTGTAGGTACCTTCGGGTCGTCCTGTTCAAGAGTGGGGTCGTCGCAAAACTCGTTACATTCTTGAGTGGTTTTTGGGTGCTAAATTTTTTATTTAGATTTGTAGCTTTAACTTGTGAGTTTTTTCGATGGCATTTCTATTGCGTACCCACACAAGGTGTCGACCGTCGCAGTAAGAACCGTGGACACAAGCAATAGTATCCTCACTCCCAACCTACTCCCAGACATCCGCACTTGTTTCCTCAGCATACACAGGCACAGACAGGGGCTGTGTCCGAACCTGTACCTTCATGAGTATAGGTATTTGTCATGTCCATACGTTACTTACTACAGCCCTTAAAAAAGTAGGGTACTTAATAGCAATCCCGTCTGAGTGCATGGAATCAATCCGTGTTATGTTCTCC
Organism: Culter alburnus; assembly: GCA_028476615.1. Classification (NCBI taxonomy): domain Eukaryota; kingdom Metazoa; phylum Chordata; class Actinopteri; order Cypriniformes; family Xenocyprididae; genus Culter; species Culter alburnus. The sequence goes on from JAOTNS010000931.1 coordinate 84,710, forward strand.
TGTTGACTTCTCTGTGGGTATTCCGACGTTATGCACAAGGCAAAACTTAAAAGATATGTGACAGGTTTATTCATCTATCTGTAATATCTTGATATTGCATTAAACTTGCTTATTTTGGTCCAATATTTTGTAATTACAACTAATATATTTTGGGTCATTGTAAAGTTTATGTTATGTTTTTGTTACAAAACCTGACATGTTGCCGGCAAGGCTTGTTTATTTCTTTTTGTAATTATGCAAAAGTTCATATCCACAGCAAAAACTGTGGATAAATCTTTACGTTTTTCCTGTTTTCTTGTTGAATTAATCTAGTTTCATCCTCAGGGTTTATAAATAATAAACAAACCCTGTAATATACAATACTTTTTTTGATGATGAGTATTTATTTAATTACCTCTAAATATTTAACGTCATCATGCTTTGTTGTGTCTATAATCTCAACTATGATGTCCCACTATGTATACTACATCAAACTATGATGTAACCATCCTTGTTTTTTTGTTTGTTTTGGTCATTATTGTCATGTTAAAGATACAACCATAGTTTCCCTGATCTTGTATGGTCATTATAAGTCCTGCAATAAAATAAAGATATAAGTGACGGGTGCACTGACACCTCACAGCACTAGTAAACTCCCAAACCCTACCTAGTGCGGTTTCCTCAGTGTTAGCAATGTCTGCACAAGAGATGTGGACAGGCTCGACGAGCTCTCTTTTCCCTTTGGAGAAGAGGTTGCTTTCATACTCAAAAATGTAAGTATAAACTACAAATTAAGATTACCCCAGAATACCCCAGTGGTCTTGCCCCCCCAACACTGCAACAATTATTTATAAATGCTGACCTACTGATATTTCTTTTGTTTTACTTTCGTTAAAACAGCAAATGTAAGTTTTCATCTGACAACTATGTGGTCCTAGACCAAAATACCTTTAATTTCCAGCCGCACTGTACCGCCATGATTCTAATTTACCTTATGTATATGCATAATTAAAATAATAAATATTAACGTAGAATTATACTTGCACCAAAATGGTTATACAAGTAACAAGACCATAATAAGCTTTATTCACTGTCCTGGTTGCTTTTTCACTGTATTTTACAGCGGTTCTCCCCACATCTACTTGCATTTGCCCGCTGTGCCAATTCTAGCTTATCTTGGAAGCGTGCCCACCGGAACTATTCTGTTGTGTGTTGGAATGATGTCTTGTTGCTCTTGTTTCCTTCCATGGTGCATTGTTGACTCCAGAGGCTGGTGAGGAGAGGAACGCTAATGACCTGACCCCCCTTTGACGCACCGTGGGAAAACTGTGGGACACTTGGTGTGCCGCCGTTAGCTCTCACATTTTGTTGCATGAGCTTATGACTAACTACCCCCTTCCGCGATACCACTTTACAATTTGTGCGCTCCTTGTTGTATTTTTCATGGCTTCCTTTTTCACCAGATTAACATTCTTACAAGCCCTTTATGTTTGTGTTCCGTGTCTTGGCTAAACCTACTGGTAACCAGACGGTGCTGGTTGTGTTCACGCAGTTCCCACTATTGTGTGGGATCACCACAACACGTAGGTTGTGCAGTGTGTTTTCCCTTTAATAAGAGACACCGTAGTGGGTTGCACGCAGAAATGTAAATTTTTGTCGTGTCAGGGTGCTCCATCCTCATGTTCAAAGCACTAGTTTTTTTGGTCTACAGGAACACTGCCACAATTTTAAGACTTTTTTGGTACACCTTCTATTCAATTTCTCGGGTGCGCTAAGCAACTGCGATTCTGTTCTAATTCTATAGAGATTGTCTACTTTCAAATGAGCAGTACTGACTTTATCCGTGTGTCTGTTTTACTCCGTTAGAACAGATTTTTTTTGGCAGGTGCCCGAGCTTTGGTTATAAGTATTAGTTTCTTAATAGCATCCAGATTATCGTAGTTTTATTATACAACATCTAAATAAACCAATGGTGAAGATATAATTTTATTATTTAAGATTACAGTCAATACTTACGTTAAACCCAAAGTTTTTGTCGAACAGCAGGAGGTGCTAACAGCAATTTATCTAAGAGAGGCCGTTCTTTAAGAATCAGTGTTTGACCTCTTTTTCTTCTCTTAGTCTTTTATAGACAACTCAAACTAAAAATCCCCTCATAAATCAACAGTCCTTTACAGTTAATTGGTCAAATCCGAACTCTTGAGCTGTCATAAGCTCTGGGAAACACCTTAGGATTTGCTTATATAGAGCCCGCTGTTTTCTTGTCCTTTTTCTCTGGGCCCTCTTCCACTGCCGTCGCCTGCTCCTCGTCTGCAAGACATCACTTTAGGGTAATACCTGCTTTTCTATCTAATACATATATTTTTTCCTCTCTATTCTACTAATATGCTATTAACAAATTCATTACAATACCAGTTTTCTTTCATTCTTTACCAAGTAAATAATACATGCTTTTAATAAAGGTGTTACAATACCAGTTGTCTTTCATTCTTTAATAAACAATTAATATATGCTTTAATAAAGGCGTTACAATACCAGTTGTCTTTAATAAACATCTGTTGTTTTTTTTCCTAAATTTTTTCTACATTCTTGTTTTTCCTATTCCTCACATTATTTCCACCAAGTTATCCCTTTATACATTTCTTTAATATAAACAGTTATCACTTGTTTTTCTATTCTTCACACATTATTTCCACCAAGACTACTATTCTACTATTCTTATCAGACTATTATCTCAATAAATGATTTTCCAATTAATTTCTGTAGTTGTGTTTTTCTTTTTGTTAATCTACTACTCTTGTAGATAAGAAATGTACATTTAGCACCAAAGTTGCATTATTCTAATGAAGCAGGGTGTGGCTAATAACAATACATTTCATTCAATTTTTATTTGGGGGCATAAAGGGTTAGTTCAACCAAACTTATAAATTCAGTCATTATTTATTCGTCTTCACACTGTGCCTGTGCTCATTTTTTTTTCTCTTTTTTCTTTTTTTTTTTTTTTTTTTTTCTCTCAACACAAAAAGTGATTTTGGTCAAGTTTTTCCTGCTGGTTTCTGTTCATATAATCTGTCAATATCTGTCAATTGAGCCTGACTTCCAGAAGCTTCATGACATTATTTGATGATGCTTTTGAAGCTTATGAAATTTGGGATCCATTGTATGAACAGAAACCAGTAGAACAAACTTGACCAAAATCACATCCTCAATGTTCTTTGGTCTTTTTCTAGAGGCTCTCGCTGGCTCTGGGCTCACTGAGGATGAAGAAATCACAGCAACATCAGGCCAGATGAGGCAGTAAGGGCAGGTGGAGTGATGGAGGGTCTCATCCATGGCACTACACCATTTCCAGGATGCTGCGGCTCTCCATCCTCAGTGCTTACACCAGTCTGCCGACATTTCACATCCTACAAAAATGCACAAACATAACACAAAAGCATTTTAACAGCACAATGTCATTTGATTTCTGTATTAGAAGTAACAAAATTATCTTACTTTCTATTTTTATTTCAGGTTTTCCCCCTTTTTTGTTCACAAATGCTGCAGTCACCTTGTCTTGCAGGTCCTGCTCCACCACAAAAGATCTGGAACAAATGCACTGAAATCGAGAATCAGAAAAGTGCTATAATGACTATGTTTGAAATTACAATAATTAAAATAAACTACAACTTAAGATTTAAGTAGACTTTGTATTCATTTCTGTAGTATACTCACTCAAAGCCTTTGATGGCATCACTCCATCAGCCTCTCTCCACCGGATAAACACACATGATCATCTGTCCCTGTAACATCCAGACAAGATTCACGTTTCCTCTGAGATTTATGTGCTTAATACTACATTTACATGTTGAGGTAGTTGATGATGTGTTAACTCACTTTTTATCCAACACAAATGTTCCTTAATTTATCAACAGTACTAATGGACTAATACAATAGATAACTTAAGTTTATTTTATGTAGATTTATTTATTTACATTATTTTTATTCATGTAATGTAAGCAGTGTTTTTGACAACAGTGAATTCTACATAATAGCACACAAACATCACTCATAGAACATAATCCATCACTCATAATCATAATACTTAAAGAAGTTTTTCCTGTCAGATGTTAAATAAACATTTAGTAAGCATCTTTAAGATGTATTTGGTTTATAATATGTAAATCCGCTTCGGAGAATTAAGTTATGTGTGTTTACTAGAGATCCTCTGTTATCTTTACATAATAAATCGTGTTTTTACTGCAAAATCACAACTATACTGTCTAGCACCTTTAAACATTCAGCAGTTTACTCTACAGTAGTTCAACAAATGTGACTAACACAAGGAACAATGTTTTTGGTTTTCAATACTCACATTTAAAAACCATGTCGCTTTTCTCCTTCGTGTTCGATTATGACGTATCCTCTCCCGTGGCCTCCTGGGATTGAAAAGTATCCATCGAGGAACACTTCAGAATCTGGGCGGAAGCATTAGGCCATCTGGGAACTTCTCGACTACTCATTTGTGGTTACTGAGGTTTCAGGCATACTTATTCGCTCGCCTACTGCTTTTCCCCTACTATATAGTAGAGAAGTAGGCAGTTTCGACGCACTTTAAGTAGATGCACGTCCGAATCTCGCGAGAATTAGTACGTCACTCAGGTAATTTTCGCCTACTCTTTTTTGGCTTCGGACATACTTATTCGCTCGCCTACTGCTTTTCCCCTACTAAATAGTAGAGAAGTAGGCTGTTTTGGACGCAGCTAGTTTCCACTCTAAGGCTGGGGAGAAGTGTTCTTCAGCACAGGATCTTTTGAGTGCACCATTTATACTGCTCTGCTCTGCTCAGACTCAAGCATGCTCACAAGTTGCAGCTGATGGTAATTAGCCTGAGTAAGAGAGTGAGGGAGAGAAACAGAGCACAACACAGGGCACACAGGCATTTTCTGACAATCAAGTGACATTAGAACATCACGTAACACCCCCACCACTAAGATTACAGACCATGGTTCAATAAAGTTTCGTATCACCATCCCAACATGCAGGGCACCTAAGTGGTCATCTCAACAGATCTGGACAGAGCATCAGCCACAATGTTGTCTTTGCCTTTGATGTGCTGGATCTGGAGATTAACATCTTGAAGCTTGAGAGCCCAACGCAGCAAACGCTGGTTAGAGGAAGACATGTTGGACAGAAGTTAGAGGATTATGGTCTGTATACACAATCACAGGTAGAGCACTACTCCCAAGGTACACCTCAAAATGTTGTACAGCCCACAATAAAGCAAGGCAAGGCAATTTTATTTGTATAGCACATTTCATACACAATGGAATTCAAAGTGCTTTACATAAAGAAGAATAATAAAAATAGAACATAAGGAATAGAAATAACAGTAAAAACAGAGAAATTTGCTATCTGGATGGAAGAGCTAGGAAGTTGCAGGGAATTTTTTTTGTTGTTGTTGTTGTTGTTGTCCGTCAGAGTGGATCTAAACAGATCTATCCATAAGAACGGATCTAAATGGATCTTCCTCACACGACAGGACCGCTGTCTAGCTCTACCTGTTAATGCACTTCAAACTGATAAACAAAGTTTCAATCTCCCCTTTTGCCAAGACACCTCAAACTGTGCCACACAGCCCTAATCCCCCTTCCGGAGAGATCTTATCTATGCAACGCAGTTCAAATTTACCCTTTGGAAATGTCCCCCTTTGGAAAGTGTTCTGACTGTAATCCAGAGATATCTTAACCATGCACCACATCTCAAATTTCCCCATGGTTTGTCCCCTTATCCAAATTTACCAAATTTTAACCTAATCACAAATGCTTTCTTCCTCATTCTCCCAGCTCTTTCAACCAGACAGCAATATTTAAAATGCATTAAAAATGAAATAAAAACAGGAAAAGGAATTAAATAATTAAAAAGAATATGTATAAAATAAAATGCAAACAGTTCTGACATAGCACAGTGCTCAATCAGCAAATTAATAGATAAAAAGATATGTTTTGAGTCTGCAGTTTTCAGGGATTTGGGAAAAGTCCCAGAGAGAACTTTTTTGGTGTTGTTTAAGTTTCTGTTTATAGTATTTGAGAAGAAGGTCTGTCTTGCTTTGCCTAGTTCCACATTGAAAGCATGAAGGATATTTTTATAGATGTTATAATGGATTTCAAGTTTTGTCTTTCGCCACATGCGTTCAGCTTTTCTGCATTGTCTTTTCATATTTTGCACTGCTGTTGAGTTTCTCCAAGGTGCTTTTTGTCTGCCACTTGTGGTGGGGTGGCCCACTTGATGGCCAGGGCTTCCCTCTCTGGGTGGCGTAATTCTTCTCGGCTGGGGTCAGCTTCCTGCTGACATAAAGGACCAGATGCTCCTCACCTTCCTGAACCTGTGATAGGAAGGCTCCAAGTCCTGTGTCAGAGGCATCCGTTTGCAGTAGGAAGGGGCAGCTGAAGTCCGGGGCTCGCAGGACCGGCTCCGAGGTGAGCGCTGTCTTCACATTCTGGAAGGCCTCCTCCGCTTCGGGTGTCCAACACACCTTCTCTGGCTGCCCCTTCCTGGTCAGGTCTGTCAAGGGGGTGGCTAGGGAGGAGAAATTAGGGATGAAACAGCGATAATATCCTGCCAACCCCAAAAAGGCTCGTACCTGGGATTTTGTGCTGGGTTTCGGGGAGGACTGGACTGCTTCCACTTTTTTTTCTTGGAGCTTGATGAGGCCCTGTCCAACCTAGAAGCCCAGATACTTTGCCTCAGACAGGCCCAGGTGACATTTGCGGGGGTTGGCAGTGAGCCCAGCCCTACGTAGCTCCATTAGCACCATCCGCAGACGGTCTAGGTGGTCTTCCCAACAGAACTGCTGTTCTTCCCAACGGCTGTTCGATGGTTCAATCACCCCTAACTTCAGCATTTGTTGGATCTCCTCCTCAATAGCCTGCCAACAAACCTCTGGGACTCGGTAGGGCCGCTGCCTGACGATGGTTCCTGGTGCCGTACGGATCTCATGGTGGAGGATCCGGGTCTCTGCCCGGGGGTCGGGGAGAACACATCGGAGAACTGACTGACCAGGTGTTGCAGCTCGGCCTTCTGAGCCGCCGACAGCTGTGGATTGATGTCCACGACTACCGTCTCAATGGTGGTGAGGGCGGCCAGCTGGTCCCTTGTCCCCACCCATTTATTTAGCAGGTTAACATGATACAGCTGGTCTGCTCTCCGCCATCCCGGCTGGCGGACACGGTAAGTGATGGGACCAATCTTCTCGGTGATGGTTTACGGGCCCTGCCAGCTGGCCAGGAATTTGCAGGCTGAGTTGGGAACAAGGACCATTACCCGGTCTCCAGGCTGGAACTCTCGAGGCTGGGTGGCTTGGTTGTAATGTTGCTGCTGCGCCTGTTGAGCCTTGGTGAGGTGCTCCCGGACTAAAGGCATGACCCGGGCGATTCGTTCCCTCATCTCTTTCACATGTCCTGTGAAACATGTTCACAGGCTGTACGGCGGTGGCAAGCAGGCGGTCAAACCCTGGACAGTCTCTCCCAAGAAGGACGGAGACTGGTAGATCCTTCACTACCCCCACTTCCACTGCCAAACCCCGGGGGCAGCCAAGATGGTCACTCTCCGGGCCGGTACGTGTCGTGTGTCTCCGTGCACGCAAGTGATTGGAAGGGAAGCCTTGGTTTCCCCACGGGGGGCGAGGATGCGGGAGTGCACCAGGCTGACTGCACTGCCAGAGACCAGTAGAGCTGAGAACGGGTGGCCGTTAATCTTTACCTCTACTTTTAGAGCCCCACGGGCAGGTCACGATGCACAACACAGCCTGCCAGCCACGTTCGTGCGGGAGACGTGGGAACTTCTGTTGGCATGGATTCGTCCCTTGGAGCGGGAGCCGGTGGCCTGACTACTGGTCGCAGCGTGCCCTCCGGTGCTCGTCGTTCCTGGACCACCCTCTGGGGAAACGGCGATGCTCACTCCCCAGCATCCCGGGTGTTGGGCAGCATCCGCCAGCTCCACAGCCTCTACGAGTTTGGCAACGGTGGCGGGATTCTGCATCCCAACGGCTTGACGGTGAGTCCTCGGGAGAGCATGGAGGAACCGGTCGACGACGACGCACTCCACTACCTGGGCAGCTGTGGGCTCCTCATCCAATAACCAATGTCGAGCAAGACGGGATAATTCGGCGGCTTGGCCTCGAGCTGGGAGGCGGGGCTTGTACTCCCAATCGTGGAAGTATTGGGCCGCACAGACCGAAGAAAGACCCATTCAGGCCAGAATTTCCTTCTTGAGCTCGCTATAGTTGTCTGAGATGGAGGACGGCAGGGTTAAGTAGGCCCGTTGAGCCTCCCCAGTAAGGAGGGGCACCAGCAATCGCACCCAATCTTCCCTCTCCCAGCCCTCCTGGGTCGCTGTGTTTTCAAACATCTGAAGAAAAGCTTCGACATCATCATAAGCAGTCATTTTTGGCAACAGTTGCGTTACTTGTACACGGGGGTCTGGTAGTAGAACGCGTCGTGAGGCTGCTGTGCGCAGTGCGTCGAGCCCCTGCTCAGTCTGTTCCTGTCGGGTAGCAAGATGTTCAGCAATCCGCTGCTGGCGGATGCTGACCTCCGTTAGCCGCTGGAGGATTTCATCCATGACGGGGAGGAGCAGTCGCCTGGCAGAGGGGAGACAGGAAAAAAACACACAAAAAAAACAAAAAATATGGTGAGTTGCAGGGAGATCGCTCGTCTGTGTTCCTTCCACTAATTTGCCCGCATTTTCCACCAGTGTGGCGGGGTGGAAGGATCACAGGAGATCCTCAGGAGAGCTCAGTTTAGGACCCCGGAGGGTGGATTTTATTGAAAGACAAATGTATACGTGAGTGGTGGGGGTGCTCTTGGTCTCGGTCGTGTCCAGGTGCGGGTGAATCCGTGCGGTGCTCGTGGTGGTGCTGATCAGTCACACACTGCTTCATAGAGAGAGTTTCTGCTGTCTCATGGAGGTTTCTCAGCCTTGTCTGTGAGCATGCTGCTTATATGCAGGCAGGTTGAAAATACTAAATACTAATACTAAAAAATTACTAAAAATACATCCAGCCGTTGCTCCCCAAATGAATTCAACAGGTCATCTTGTTAATGCTATAAATTATTTGTCATTACCGATTAAAGAGTATCTGGCGCTACCGCACGGTTAAATAAACATATTTGCCGAGTACATTGGTATTAAAAACGGCTTTTTAAAAAAGCTTCAATGTTTACAGTGCGTGGAATGGGGTGCTGTGATTGGTTTGAGCGGATCATGTTTCCATCATGTTTAGTCTTTTGTTTAGAATATTGCCAAAGGTATTCTGGTGGTGGTTTGGAAAGTGAGAAATGCATTGGTAAACTTTAAAGACACTGTAAAGACTTCAACTTTGTGCTTTATGCAAATGAGTTCCACAGGAAAAGAAGGGTGGGTCACACTCTGTGTGTCCCTCTGATGCCAGCAGCCAATCACAGCACTCGAATGGAGAAGCGCCAAAATGCAATCTCCTCCTCATCGGGGAAGGGATAAAGGTACCCTTTCAACAGACACTCCTTGTTCTGAGTCTGCCCTTCAAACAGGGAAAGACATAACAGATATTGTTCTGGGTCTTAACTCTGTAAGGAGTGAGACATAACAGATATACCGTTCTGAGCCTCTGGTCCATCCAGAAGAGACAACAACAGATCCCATGATCTGAGCCTACAGCTTGTGAGGCAGCAACAGAGACGACCACGTTCTGAGCCTCTAGCTTGTGAGGAAAGAGACATCAACAAACACTACGTTCAGAGTTTCTGTCCAGCGAGACAGTAACGACATCTGCAACAAGGTTAAGCTCAGGAGAGCAAACCTTCACTCCAAGGTACCTTCGTCTGCGTGTTCCAGATTGTTAAGGACCTTCTGCACCTACACCAGGGCCTCATCTGCGTGTTCCAGATTTTAGGACCCTTTGGTGCTCCAGGAGATCAGCATCCCACAGAGCTTCGTGTTCAAGACTGTCGAAACAGATTCTGGCTCCTCTCCCCACTGCATTGTCACCAGTGGAAGACGTCACCGTCATCGGATTCAACCAAGTGGAACGTAAATATCACTTAACCAAACCTCTTTCCAGAGACCTTGGCATTGTTGTATATTATCAGTATATAGTTTCCTAATTCCTATTAGATTCAATAGCTGCTGATGTTAGTCAATAACAAATAATCTCTCGTTTATTGTTTGTTGCATAATAAGGTTCTCCACCTTATTATTTTCAGAGAAACAGTTTATCTTTCCCTAAGATAACGTAACTCTTCCATAGCCACACTCAACTTAATCACTTGTATTCTATGTATATTATGCACTTTATTCCTTTATCATTCATGGCATTTAGTAGTTGTGTTAGTTATTCTTGTTTATCTTTTTGTTAATAAAATTTATTTTATTACACTTGTGTCTTCCTTGTGCTGATAATACAGAAAAGGTTCTACAAGTTAGCAATATCACCAATCTTTCAGATAAATCAGCTGACCACTTTACATTAATTCTAAATGAATGAAAGCCCCTGTTGGGAGTGTTCTCATACGGCCAAGGTAACAGACCTTGACTGGTGCCCTGAACTAGGGAAAAAGGGGGAAGTGGTCATCTGATGTACTCATAACCACACCTTAAGAGACGTGTGTCCAAAAATCACAACGTCAGCGGTGACTTGAGTACCAATCCCTATTTTACTTTGCGTCCTTGGATGGACAAAGTAAAAATCACTACACAACGGATATCGCTTTTTGCACAAAATTAATAAATGACTTTTCAATACCGACCAGATACAATACTGATTTTGGCGGAAACTCAATTTTTTTGAAAATGCCGTTTATCGCATTTTGTAACCAAACTCTTCATATAGACTTCAATATGGCTGATGTGACATCAGAAGGTGTCAATGAGTATATATAAAAACTTCAATGTCGAATACTTTTTGGCCAGAAATATTTTCCGTCGGTCAAATATGGACTACTGTCTGGCTTATCTAACATCAGATAGAGTCAATATGTATGTATATGAAATTCATGATCGAGGACTAATTTGCCAGAAATATGTCCTTTAGGTCAAATATGCAATATTGTATGACTGACGTATCATCAGAAGGAGTCAATGAGTATGTATACAAAATTCATGATTGAGGACTAAAAAATGTTTAAGTAGGTCTAAAATGGACTTCTGTACTGCTGAAATAAAATCAAAAGGAGTCAATGAGTATCTAATGAAAGTTCAAGATCAAGCGCTCTTAGGCCAGAAATATGTATCTAAGGTCAAATATGGACTACTGTCTGTCTGATGTAACACCAGAATAAGTCAATAAGTCTGTATAGAAATTTCATCATTGAATACTAATTTGCCAGACATTTGTTCAGTAAGATCAGAGTGAATCAATGAATATGTATTGAAAGTTCAAGATACGTTCAAGTATGTTCAAGAAAGTTCATGTACTTTTGGGCCAGAAATATGTTCATTATGTCAAATATGGACTACAGTATGGCTGATGTGAAATCAGAAAGGCGTCAGTATGTATATTGTTTTATGGTGCGTCTCTAAGCACCTTTACCTTATTTTTATTATTCTCAGGTTAGGTAAGTAAGTCAAATCTGATCTAATTTATAAGCATTTTAAAATATTTACAATCAGACAGAAGACTTCTCTGTGGTCTGTTCAGGCTCAACTACTTAAATTAATGACACAAGAGGCGTAGTTTAATTATAAAGTTATAAGTTCATTTATTTATTACATTAGTATTTCTAGCATTACATATATTCTACAAACATTCTATACAAGTAATTAAATAAAGTATAAGTATCAAAGAGTTCTTCAGTCAAGGCAATATCAGCGATGGAGGCATCATCAGCGTTGGTTCTGGTGTCTGAGAAGCAGCCTCAGGTGCGAAGCAGCCCCTTCTGTTCTCTTCACGTTCCAGACTTTTATGGACTATCTGACCTCTTAATGTCATATTTTTTGGAATTACCCTCATCTGAGTCTATATATAAAGGCTTGTCACTTTGTTCTCGGACTCTTCTCTTCTGCTGTGTCCTGCGCCTCGTCTTCAAGACATTCTTCAATGGTAATGATTGCCTTTTTTACTAATACATGTTATGTCCTTACTGTTCTACTTGCATGCTTTATTAAAATCTTAAAACAACAGTTGTAGTGTCTTCCTTTATAAACATATTCTTAAAGGTGCTCTAAGCGATCCTGGGCAGAGTAACTTCCTGTTGACGTTCGAAGTGTTGTCAAACAAAACAGAGGTTAGCTAGACCCTCCCTCCTCCTCCTCCTCCCCCTCCCCTCCGTGCTTCCTGAAACAGTCATGAACGCGCATTTAGAATCATTCTTGTCGGTTATTGGCTGGAGCATGTTTATTGTGTTAAGTGGTCCAGGCTGCACCAGTTTGTTTTTATTGCTGTTTTTGGAGCTTGTGGTGACTACAGAGACCATGTTTTTTTTACAGTATGTTCAGGGGACAGGCAGCTAGCGGATAGTGAGGAGATGTTTGCTGTATGTGACAAAAAATGTTTTGGCCTAAAAACGTGTGACATCGCTTAGAGCACCTTTAATAAAGCTTTACAGTAATAGTGTTTTGTCTCTTTTCTTTATTAACTACATTCTTATTAAAGTACTTTTACAATAACAGTTGTCTTGTCTTTTTTTAATGAGCTATTATCTTATTAAACACTTTTATAAAAACCCATTTGTCTCGTTTTCCTCAATAAACAGTTATCATATACAAATTATCATGCATTTTTTCACTGTTTACACACAAGTTATGGAACATGTCTCTTCCTCCAATATCTCTTATGACAGCTGTCCTTCATAAAGCTATTTCATAACTCTTTTTTTGTTTACACAAAAAAAAAAAACAAGTTATCGAACATGTCTCTTCCTCCAGTATATCTCTTATGACAGCTGTCCTTCATAAACAGCTATCACTTGTTTTCTCTAGAAGTCAAACATCTGTTTTTTTTTTCTTCAAATCACAGTTGTGTTGTCATTATTATTACTCTTATAAATCACTTATTTCAATAAATGTTTTTTCTTCTTAAATCTCAGTTGTGTTGCCATTATTATTCTTTATAAGCAGAAGAGTAAAAAAGTGGCTGATATCAACAATATATAAAAAGTTCAAGATCGAGTACTCTTTGGCCAGAAATATGTTCATGGGTCAAATATGCAATATTTTATACCTGACGTTTCATTAATTAGAGTCAATGAGTAGGTAAAGAAAGTTCTTGATTGAGGACTAATTTGCCAGAGATATGTTCTGTGGGTCAAACATGTATGGCTGAAGTAACATCAGAGTGAGGCAAAGAGTATTTATATAAAATTCATGATCGAGGGCAAAAAAATTTTTATGTAGGTCTAAAATGGACTTCTGTATGCCTGAAATAAACTCAGGAGTCAATGAGTCTGTATAGAAATTTCATCATCAAGGATTAATTTGCCAGAAATTTGCTCAGTAGGTCAAAAATAGGTTTATACATGGCTGAAGTAAAATCAGATTTTATATAAAAAGTTCATCATCAAGGACTAATTTGCCAGAAATATGTTCATTAGGTCTTATATGGAATTCTGTATGAGTGAAGTCAAATCAGAAAGAGTCAAAGAGTATCTATAGAAAGTTCAAGATCAAGCACTCTTAGGCCAGAAATATGTTCCTTAGGTCAAATATGGCCTACTGTCTGTCTGATGTAACACCGGGAGTCAATGAGTCTGTATGGAAATTTCATTATCAAGGACTAATTTGCCAGAAATTTGTTCAATAGGTCAAAAATGGGTTTATGGCTAAATTAACATCATGTAGTGATTCGTACAGTTATTAATTAATTTATGGGTGGGATATGAATATAATAAATTCATAAAGCTTTATGAATAATTATTATGCATATACCGACCCAAGGGGGAATCAACCATATATGGTGAATTAATTATAACGAATTATAATCAATTATATATATGATTAGTTCTGGTTTAATAGTTATTTAGAGAAACTGTTCATTTGTCCAGCAAATTAAGCTCCTCATAGAATATTATCAAAGGAAGGTTTTTCTCTGGCCACAAGAAGGACCTCCTATTCTAGCATCCAAACGTAAAGCAAGGATATAGGATCGAAACGTTAAAGTGACCTGGCTTTTGTTGAAATGAGCAAAAAGAACAATCGAGCATGAATAATGTGTTTAATATATGCAAACTATGACTACAGAGGTTATACGTCTAAATACAGAATATACAAATATATACAAAGGGAATGTAGAGACAGGACAGGGAGGATGGTCAAAGAATGGCAAATTACAACAGTTAACCCCTTTGAAAGCCAGCACAGAAATCAGTTTAAACAAATTTCAGAGAAATTATAATACTTGCTTATGGTTCAAATCGGTGTGCAGCAGAGTTTCAATGCGCCTGGCTTGGTTGGTCCTTTCCGAGAGGGTTTCTCCGGCGGGGTTTTCAAACGAGGTTTAACTGACGCGTAAGATGACAGAGAAGAAAGAAGAGAGAGAGAGTCCAAGGAGATGGTGGTCCCGATAGATGAGCGCGATGGAAGCGTGTCGCCGTGACGTCCGGGAGAGAAAAGTGCGTGAGTGATTCAGGGCCGTCAGGAGAACACATAGGAGAATCCTGGTGTTCCTTTTTATGACAGATAAGCTGACACACCTCCTTGAGGTGGAATAGCCAATGACATTGGTGCAAAATTGGGGGGCAAAGTTTCCTTGTTTGGTCTCCTAGCTGAATTTATGACTATCAGCTCAGATTTCGAGATGGAGTACTTTCTTCACAGTATCATTAAACACATAGAAAAATGCATTTGTCAGCTATGTGACATATCTCAGTGAATAGCTCGAGTCCGGAGCTTTACGGAGAGATCAAACTCGATAGATCAGAAAGGCATATAAAAGAAGTTATGGTTTACAGACAAAATTCCATCATTAAAATGCACACTAGCACAAATACACTCATTTAAACACTAGGAAACATGCATACGCTCGAAATACATGATGGGTATATTTTGGCATAGTTGTATTTTACATATACAGTCAAAAATGTATGTTTGTGTGTTTCTGTATGTGTCTGTGTGTGTGTGGTGTGTGTTGGAATGTGATCTGGTCCGTAGTCCACATGAGTGACCCTTTGATGTCCCAAGAGCTGGAAGTGGACATCTCTGTTTAGTTTCGGCCAGGCCGCAAAGTTGTCAAGTGGGCTCATCTTTTGCAGACCGGTCGGAGCCGAGATGAGATTTTACAACCCAGTCCAGCATGCTAAAAGCATTCTGAACATTCCAAAGTTTATTGATTATCCTGATACGTGTGCATATGCTACAATCATAATGAGTCAATGAGTATTTATTGAAAGATCGAGTACCAATTGGCCAGAAATATGTTCATTAGGTCAAATATGCAATACTCTATGGCTGACGTATCAACAGGAGGCAATGAGTTTAAATACAAAGATCATCATTGAGGACTAATTTGCCAGACATTTGTTCAGTAGGTCAAATATATAGACTTCTATATGGCTGATGTGACATCAGAAGGTGTCAATGAGTGTATATAAAAACTTTGATGTTGAATAATTTTTGCCCAGAAGTAACTGTTCCGTCGGTCAAATATGGACTACTGTCTGGCTTGTCTAACATCAGATGGAGTCAATAAGTATGTATATGAAGTTCATGATCGAGGACTAATTTGCCAGAAATATGTTCAGTAGGTCTAATATTCAATACTGTATGGCTGACGTATCATCAGAAGTAGTCAATGATTATGTATACAAAATTCATGATTGAGGACTAAAAAATGTTTGAGTAGGTCTAAATTGGACTTCTGTACTGCTGAAATAAAATCAGAAGGAGTTAATTAGTATCTAATGAAAGTTCAAGATCATGCACTTTTAGTCCAGAAATATGTTGCTAAGGTCAAATATGGACTACTGTCTGTCTGATGTAACACCAGAAGAAGTCAATAAGTCTGTATAGAAATTTCATCATCAAAGACTAATTTGCCAGAAATTTGTTCAGTAGGTCAAAAATGGGTTCATACATGACTGAAGTAACATCAGAATGAGTCAATGAGTATTTATTGAAAGTTCAAGATTGAGTACAAATTTGATAGAAATATGTCCATTAGGTCAAATATGCAATACTTTATACCTGACGTCCCTAGTGAAAAAATAGTATACTGAAGCACAATTTATTTGTATGTACTTTAGTATAATTAAATGTATTTGTGGCACGCTATAAATTGGTATACTTAAAGTCTGCTAAATTGGAACAACTAATTTTGTACTAAATGCATTTTAGTTGTCCAAAAGCAGTGCTGAAGTTCAACTAAAGTTGTATTAAATATACTTGTTTGTGCTAAAGTGGAACTATTCCAAGTATACTTAAGTACACTTTAAATATACTTTTGTGTTTAAGTTTTGAAATGCAGAATTCACTCAGCATGAACGTTAAATGTGTTTTGGTGACATTAGAATTGCAGTTCAATTACATTGTAAGAGTGTTGAACATTAATATTATACTGATAACAAACTTTTAGTGATTTTAAAACACAATGCAATGGCATTCCAAGTGAACTTGTAGTGTGCTAATGGCATCATTATAGTGTGCTTCAAATAGACTACAATAAAGTAATCTTTATAAATCAAGTTACAGCTTTAGAATACACCTTTTACAGACAGCTCCAGAATACCAGTAACTTACTTATCCAGTGAACAGATATATATGTATATTGAGAGCAGGAAATAGTACGGGCTGGAATCGAACCCGGGTCACACGGGTCGCTATTGCACAACAGCACTCGCTGTACCTGTTGCGCCACCACACAGATATAAACTGCGCTAAACTGATGTTACTTTATGTTCTCTCTATACTGTTACAAGTACAGCTATAAGCGCGCTGACATTATTAATGATTAATTATTAATGGATTAAAAGACTGTGAATCGCCGACAAAATTATTAATATAGACACAGTAAATGGAGCGTGAAAATAAACGTGAAATGGCCTATACAACACGAACGTGCATTAAACTTTAAGCTGCTGAAGAAATAAAACCATTAGACGCAACATTAAATATCAAGAATGTTTTGCTTCCCCCTTTACCTGACATTATCTGTCATTAACGCAACATGAAGCAATTGCATAAACCGGCACATTAGTTTTATTCTTGTGCGCGCACTAAAACAATTGTGAAAAAAAAATGTGAACGTGCAGCTTGTCCAACTGCTTGTGTTTCCGTGTGTGCGGATGAAATATAATCCGTAACATTCCTCTGCCGATGCGCTTCAACTCAATGCACCACAACTGCTTCTGACAAAAACACAATTAAATGATTTGTCGGTCTTGCGGATTTATATGTGACGCATAAATTAAAATGATTTACTTTTCATGCAGTAAACGTTTCTGGATTTATTTGACATTTTTACTTTCTGCGTTTTTTTTTTTGTTTTTTTGTTTTTTTTGTTTTTTGTTTTTTGTTTTTGTTGTTGTTACTCAGGATCAGTTTAATAACTTTAATGAATTATTTTAAAAATTTATAATATTTTGACAGCCCAAAGGGCTATTAAAGTAGCATTAATGGGAAAAGTGTATTACATTAGGTGCATTGAAGCGCATTAGGAATACACTAATGTAATAAAACTTCTGATCAGGTACATGAATTTCTTTCACCATTTCAAACTGACTATATGTTGTTTTCTTTATTTGTCATAATTACATATATTTACTATAACTACTTTCTATATGTATAGCTATATCTGTTTGCAACCATGCAATATTGTGAAAAGTGCTATTGAATTAAATTAAACAATAGCCTACCTGATATTCAAAGTGTGAGCAAATTATTAAAAAAGGTAAAGGTCATAATTATAAAACTTACTTATGATTATTTTTTGCTACTCAAAACACATTTCCTGTAAACTTTTATCTAGGCCAATACTATTGTTTTATACTAAACAAGTAGAACTCAAATACTGTTCACTTAATTGTATTTATTCAAAAGGGCAACATAGTATTCAACAAAAATAAATTACTGTAGTAAAAATGTAACAAATGAAATCATTTTATTTGCAAATTTCTCATGGTTACGTCTGAGCTGTAGGCAAAAGTTGGATTTGGAAATTCTGCCCTTACAGCCAATTAGCAGAAACAAACTAGATGTTTTAGTTCATACCTCATGTTTTCTGTGGTTTGCACAAAAAGAAAGTCTCATCTAAAAAATTATATAGCATTATCTAAAAATAATTTGATCATTCTTGGATTTGAAATACATGGTGAGACTTGTGTCTTTAGCTACAATTACTTTCTAGACTCTAAAGTTTCCTTCTGACAAATATGCCAAAATCTGCAACACAGATTCTCAATAGTGTGCACTCCATCTCCAACCGATTGTTGGTGAGTGTGATGGCATTGGCTTTATGGCGTGTTCAAAACATATCAATCACTGTGGTTCACCAATAGTAGGACGTTGGAGCAGGCCAATGGGGGTCAAGGTTTAGCTTCAGCAGTTACAGTGTTTTCAAGTCATTTAATGCACATGTAAATGCACATAAAATCAGCACAACTCATAATATGAGTTAATTTCCTTAGAGTTTCTGAGTTAAGTACGTGATGGTGAGAAAAAGGTCAGAGGCAAAGGATGCAGAGTCTGCTAGTAACCAAATAGGCCTACATTCATTTCACACTAACTAAAACCATTAATATAGTCAGCATTGAAGTGGATCAAAAAAGTTCATCAAAGTTGTCCTTAGAAGAAGATTTTAGATGATGATTTTCAGATGTTGACTATTTAGAGACATACTGACAAAAGTATTTTAATTAAACTTTATTTGCAGTTCTTCTTTATTGCACAATTTTATTTATTTTCATTTATTTAAATATTAAGCATAAAATGTGTTAATATCACTATTAGTAAGGATAGTATGATCACTGTATAATTTGAATGCAAGATGTATATACTTCTACTAAAGTTGCAATAGTTCCACTTTAGCACAATCAAATATACTTAAGTATATCTTTAGTTGGACCTCAACAAAAAAATACTTGTTCCAGTTTAGCAGACTTTAAGTATACCAATTTAGCATACTAAAAGTACAATTGCAGGGTATTTACATTAAGTATGCAAATGTAAATGCAATTGTAGTACACTTAGCATAAAATAAATGTATTTTAAATAGATTTTAGTATATTTATTTTTCACTAGGGGTTTCATCAGATGGAGTCAATGACTAGGTAAAAAAAATTCTTGATCGAGGACTAATTTGCCAGAAATATGTTCAGTAGGTCTATATGGACTTCTGCATGGGTGAAGTCAAATAAGAAAGAGTCAAAGAGTATAAATAGAAAGTTCAAGATCAAGCGCACTTAGGCCGGAAATATTTTTCTTAGGTCAAATGTGGCCAACTGTCTGTCTGATGTAACACCCAGAGTCAATGAGTCAAAAAGTAGGTCAAAATGGCTTCATATATGGCTCAAGTAACATCAGAGTGAATCAATGAGTGTGTATTGAAAGTTAAAAATTGAGTACTTTTCGGCCAGAAATATGTTTATTAGGTCAATGGGACTAAGGCTGATGAAGAAGGTGTCAGTAAGTAAATGTAAAAAGTTCAAGATCAAGTATTCTTTGGCCAGAAATATGTCCATTATGTCAAATATGCAATACCCTATGGCTCAAGTAACATCAGAGTGAGGCATGTATAAAGTTCATGATCGAGGGCTCTTGGGACTGTAAAACTTTAATCAAGTCTAAAATGGACTCCTGTAAAGCTGCAGGAAAAACTACCTGAAGGAGTCAATGACTATGAATGGAAAGTTCAAGATTGAGGACTAATATGCCAGAAATATGTTCAGTATGCCTAATATGGACTTCTTTATGGGTGAAGAAACATCAGAAGGAGTTAATAGTCATGTATGAAAAGTTCAAGTTTGAGAACACTTGGCACCATATGACCTTTAGGTCAAATTTGCAGATTCCATGGTGACGTATCATCAGATGGAGTCAATGAGTCTGTATAGAAAAGTTCAAGGACTTATTTGCCAGAAATATCCATCCATATGCAATACTCTACGGTAGTAGAACTGCGTAACATCAAATGAGGGTATAGGTCATGTCGGGACTCTGGGGACGAAAAAATGTCTAAAATGGTGTCTGAAAATGGAGTCAATGACTATATGAAGTAGATGGGCCAGATGGTTCAGTAGGTAGACCTTCATATGGGCAGTGAAGAAGCGTCAGTAGGTAAAACAAATTCTTGGGAATACTTTTTGGTAGCGTATGGTATAGTTCAAAAACTGTCTGTTAATAACTTAGGTGATTCAATCACTTAGGTAAAAAATTATTTGATACGAAAACAACAAAATGAGGACAAAAGATCTAAGTGGACTTCTGTGGAAGCTTAAAAAAATTGAGGACAATGAGTAATCTTAGAAAGTTCAAGCGCTCTTAGGCCAGAAATATGTTTCTAAGGTCAAATGGACTACTGTCTGTCTGTCGATGTAACACCAGAAAAAGTCAATAAGTCTGTATAGAAATTTCATCATCAAACTAATTTGCCAGAAATTTGTTCAGGTCAAAAATGGGTTCATACATGACTGAAGTAACATCAGACTGAGTCAATGAGTATGTATTGAAAGTTCAAGATTGAGTACCAATTTGACAGAAATACAAACCCGGTTCCAAAAATGTTGGGACACTGTACAAATTGTGAATAAAAACAGAATGCAATGATGTGGAAGTTTCAAATTTCAATATTTTATTCAGAATACAACATAGATGACATATCAAATGTTTAAACTGAGAAAGTATAATTTTAAGGGAAAATAAGTTGATTTTAAATTTCATGGGATCAACACATCTCAAAAAAGTTGGGACAAGCCATGTTTACCACTGTGTGGCATCCCCTCTGCTTTTTATAACAGTCTGCAAATGTCTGGGGACTGAGGAGACAAGTTGCTCAAGTTTAGGAATAGGAATGTTGTCTCATTCTTGTCTAATACAGGCTTCTAGTTGCTCAACTGTTTAGGTCTTCTTGTCGCATCTTCCTCTTTATGATGCGCCAAATGTTTTCTATGGGTGAAAGATCTGGACTGCAGGCTGGCCATTTCAGTACCCGGATCCTTCTTCTACGCAGCCATGATGTTGTATTTGATGCAGTATGTGGTCTGGCATTGTCATGTTGGAAAATGCAAGGTCTTCCCTGAAAGAGACGACATCTGGATGGGAGCATATGTTGTTCTAGAACTTGGATATACCTTTCAGTATTGATGGTGCCTTTCCAGATGTGTAAGCTGCCCATGCCACACGCACTCATGCAACTCCATACCATCAGATATGCAGGCTTCTGAACTGAGCGCTGAAAACAACTTGGGTTGTCCTTGTCCTCTTTAGTCCGGATGACATGGCGTCCCAATTTTCCAAAAAGAACTTAAAATTTTGATTCGTCTGACCACAGAACAGTTTTCTACTTTGCCACAGTCCATTTTAAATGAGCCTTGGCCCAGAGAAAATGCCTGTGCTTGTCGTGGCAGATTCGATGTCTCTTTGTCCCTTCAGATCTGGTCTCGAAGAAAAACACAGAGTCTAAGTTTCAGGTCTCAGAAAACTCACAGAGTCAAAGTCCAGGTCTCAGAAGTATTTAACTTTATTGTCAAGCAACAAAGTGAGATGCCAGCTCCGCATCTGAGGCTCCCTTAGCTGGGGCAGTTTTATACATTTTTCTCTTAAATCATTGGCTTTTTCTTATCTCTTAAAACACACCAAATTAATATCATTGGCTGGTAATATTCGCTCTTACATTTTCCCATATTCTCACTTACACGTGCTCTCCCCTCACACCTCCTTTCCATGTACTCCCCGACCTTTCTGCCATAGACACATCTAATATAATTGCAGGTGTTGCTTATGTAAGAGAATTTTAGTAAGGGTGACCAGCTTCCAGCTACTGTACATCTTTTGACTTCATTTCTCATGGGCCTTCTGCCAATTTGATGGTCAACCCTTTTCCCATTGGCCAAATTAAACATTGTATCAAACCAGTCAACACTCCCCAGAGGCAAGAAGCCTTCACGTGACACCCATAATAATGGTCTTGTTCATTTCACAGCCACCTGTTGTCTGGTGGAAAATTACCAACAAAATACGCTCAGAAACTTGTTTGACCCTTACAGTTACAAAGGCCAAGAGGCCTCAAAACACTTCTAGCTTTTATAGTAAGCGAACAAATTCTACAATTGTTTTCTATAGGATGGATAAAATATTCTACAATTGTTTTCTATAGGATGGATAAAATACTCCATCACGCTTCTGGATCATGTTTAGATGTGGCTTCTTTTTTGACCGGCAACGGCGAATGGCATGGTAGATTGTGTTCACCGACAATGTTTTCTGGAAGTATTCCTGAGCCCATGTGTGTGTATGTGTGTTGTGACTTCTATTACAGTAGCATTCCTGTATCTGATGTAGTGCTGTCTAAGGGCCCGAACATCACAGGCATCCAGTATGGTTTTCCGGCCTTGACCCTTACGTACAGAGATTGTTCCAGATTCTCTGAATCTTTGGATGATATTATGCACTGTAGATGATGATAACTTCAAACTCTTTGCAATTTTTCTCTGAGAAACTCCTTTTTGATATTGCTCCACTATTTTTCGCCGCAGCATTGGGGGAATTGGTGATCCTCTGCCCATCTTGACTTCTGAGAGACACTGCCACTCTGAGAGGCTCTTTTTATACCCAATCATGTTGCCAATTGACCTAATAAATTGCAAATTGGTCCTCCAGCTGTTCCTTATATGTGCATTTAACTTTTCCGGCCTCTTCCGACCTGTCCCAACTTTTTTGGAATGTGTAGCTCTCATGAAATCCAAAATGAGCCAATATTTGGCATAACATTTTTAAAATGTCTCACTTTCAACATTTGATATGTTATCTATATTCTATTGTGAATAAAATATAAGTTTATGAGATTTGTAAATTATTGCATTCCTTTTTTATTCACAATTTGTACAGTGTCCCAACTTTTTTTGGAATCGGGTTTGTATGTCCATTAGGTCAAATATGCAATTCTCTGTGGCTGATGTATCATCAGAAGAAGTCAATGACTTTATATAAAAAGTTCATCATCAAGGACTAATTTGCCAGAAATTTGTTCAGTAGGTCAAAATGAGTTCATATATGACTCAAGGAAGATCAGAGTGACCCAACAATGCAGAAGAGCTGATAGCCACTATCAGAGCAACCTGGGCTCTCATAACACCTGAGCAGTGCCACAGACTGATCGACTCCATGCCACGCCGCATTGCTGCAGTAATTCAGGCAAAAGGAGCCCCAACTAAGTATTGAGTGCTGTGTACATGCTCATACTTTTCATGTTCATACTTTTCAGTTGGCCAAGATTTCTAAAAATCCTTTCTTTGTATTGGTCTTAAGTAATATTCTAATTTTCTGAGACACTAAATTTGGGATTTTCCTTAGTTGTCAGTTATAATCATCAAAATTAAAAGAAATAAACATTTAAAATATATCAGTCTGTGTGTAAGGAATGAATATAATATACAAGTTTCACTTTTTGAATGGAATTAGTGAAATAAATCAACTTTTTGATGATATTCTAATTATATGACCAGCACCTGTATGACTCAAGCAAGATAAGAGTGAATCAATGAATATGTAATGAAAGTTAAAGAGTACTTTTGGCCCAGAAATAGGTTTGTTAGGTCAAATAAGGAATACAGTATGGCTTATGTGACATCAGAAAGGCGTCAGTATGTATATATAAAAAGTTCAAGATCGAGTACTCTTTGGCCAAGAAATATGTCAATTGGGTCAAATCTGCAATACATTATTCCTGTTGTTTCATCAGATGGAGTAATGAGTAGGTAAAGAAAGTTCTTGATCGAGGACTAATTTGCCAGAAATATGTTCAGTAGGTCTTATATGTATATATAAGACCTATATATATATAGAAAGGGTATATATATAGAAAGTTCAAATTTGGCTGACATATTTCTTAGCAAACAGTAATTGATATTGAACATTTTTACATATACTTATTGAAGCCTTCTGATGTCACATAAGCCATATAGAAGCCCAATTTTGACCTACTGAACATATTTCTGACCCAAGAGTCATGAACTTTCAATACAGGCTCATTGACTACTTTTGATATCACAACAGCCATATTTGACCAACAAGAATACCTTTCTGGCCAAAGAGACCCTGAACATTAACTTACTATACACAATCATCGACTCCTTCGACATTATGAGCGACCTCGTCTCCTTCGGTGGATCGGATGAGGAGCCGCTCTTCGACTCCTTATCCATGGCAGCCTCTGAACATGAAGCGTGGGCTGGCGAGCCGGACGACCCCGCCCCCCTGCCTTCATTGGAGCCTATTGACCACGGCACTGGCATGGACGCCGAGTTATTCCGCGTCCTGTCTAAGGCCGTAGAGGAACTGGACCTCGACTGGGCTCCGCCAGAGGAGCCATCGCGGAGCCGCTTGGACGAGTGGTTTCTTCCAGGCCGCCGCCAGGCCCCTCGCCAGCGCTCCGCCCCATTCTTCCCCGAAGTCCACGAGGAGCTGACAAAGTCGTGGCGCGCCCCTTACTCTGCCCGCCTACACACGACCCACCGCTCGGCCCTCACCGCCGTGGACGGCGCGGAGGAAAAAGGGTACGAACACCTGCCGCCCCTGGACGAAGCAGTGGCCGCTCATCTCTGCCCTCCCGCGGCCGTGGGATGGAAAGCCAAGAGAGCCCTCCCGTCCAAACCCTGCAGGACCACCTCCGCCCTAGCAGGAAGAGCCTACGCCTCAGCGGGCCAGGCCGCCTCAGCACTTCACTCTATGGCCATCTTTCAGGTTTTTCAAGCCAAACTCCTCCGCTCTCTGGACGAGTCCGGTATTGATGCGCCTGCCTTTAAGGACCTCCGCAGCGCTACTGACTTAGCCCTGCGGGCCACGAAGGCCACGGCCCAGGCCATTGGCAGGTCAATGGCCAGCCTTGTTGTGCTGGAGCGCCAACTGTGGCTGAATCTGACGGAGATCAAGGAGCAGGACAAGACGGCCTTCTTGGATGCCCCCGTGTCCCCGTCAGGACTCTTTGGACCCGCGGTGGAGGGTTTCACAGAATGCTTTACTGCAGCGCAGAAGTCCTCTCAGGCTTTGAGACACTTTTTGCCGAAACGTTCTAGCTCTGCGTCTGCCTCTAGCCGCCCCAGGCCTGCGCCGGCTCAGCAGACCAAGCCCGCCCCTTCTGCTTCCCAAGCAGCACCGCCCAAGGAGCAACGCCAGCGCTCGCGCTCTTCTAAGCGCTCCTCCTTCCCCAGGCGCCAGGGACCCCGGCCCAGGATTGTGCTGGACCCTGTGACTCCTAAGTCATCCTAGTCTGAGAAGGAAGAGGATTGGGGCAGGTCCCGCCGCGGCCGGACCCCCCCAAAAACGCTCCCGTGCAAACTCCCCTCCGCCTCGTTTATATCTGGGCGTGGGAGAAACACAACCTGCTGTAATAGGGCCCACATGTGCTGCGCCCTCACCAACCGCCGTTTTCACGGCGACCCATTTTTTAAATATTTCACAAAAAGAGCAAATTTCCTCTTCCACCCAATACGGTGCTCGACCCCCTTCTAAGCGGGCCGTCATCCGATATTATTCTCCCTCTCGCCACCCAGGCCGAGGCTTGGAAAGCCATCCCCGGCGTGTCAGAGTGGATTCTGAAGGTCATAAGCCAGGGCTACTCGCTCCAATTTGCCAGAAGACCTCCACGGTTTGGCGGGGTCATTCAGACTTCGGTACAAGCGGACGACGCTCATGTCCTCCGAACCGAGGTTTTAACCCTGTTGAGAAAGGGGGCTATAGAAATAGTTCCCTTCCCAGAGAGCGAGTCGGGCTTCTACAGCCGCTACTTCCTGGTGCCGAAGAAAGACGGCGGTCTCAGACCCATTCTGGACCTCAGGTTACTGAACCTTTCCCTCATGAAGCGAAAGTTCAAAGTCCTGACGCTGAAGCAGATCCTCGTGCAGATTTGCCACGAGGACTGGTTCTGTTCACTGGATCTGAAGGATGCTTACTTTCACATCCAGTTAGCCCCCCACCACAGGCGATTCTTGAGATTCGCGTTCGAGGGTGTGGCTTACCAATATACGGTCCTCCCCTTCGGGCTCTCCCTGGCTCCTCGCACTTTCACGAAGTGCATGAACGCGGCCCTTTCCCCTCTGAGGCAGATGGGAATACGTGTTTTAAACTACCTCGACGACTGGCTCATTCTAGCCAGCTCGCGCACAGAACTAGAGCACCACAGATCCGTGCTTCTCAGCCACTTACAGTGCCTGGGTCTCAGGGTCAACCCAGCCAAGAGCTCGCTGCTTCCCACTCAACGTATCCCGTTCCTGGGGGCAGTTTTCGACTCTGTCCGTATGACGGCAGTAGTCTCGCCAGAGCGCGCTCTGGCCATTCAGCAGCTCGCGGCCTCCGTCAGGAACAAAGCCTACCTCCCTCTGAAGCTGTTCCAGAGGTTGCTAGGGCTCATGGCTTCCGCCTCTCCAGTTCTTCAGCTTGGCCTACTTCGCATGCGGCCTCTGCAGTACTGGTTGAAGGTTCGGGTACCTCCCTACGCTTGGCGCCACGGTCGCCTGCGCCCTCAAGGTCAATCAGGCCTGTCTGGCAGCCCTGAAGCCCTGGATGAACCCCACTTGGTTCACACTCGGAGTACCCCTTCAGGCGGTATCACGAAGAACGGTACTTTCGACAGACGCATCCAACTCGGGTTGGGGCGCTCTGTGCGAGGGCAGTCCGGCCTTCGGCTCGTGGACACACGAGGAAAGCCACCTACATATCAACTGCCTCGAAATGCTGGCAGTGGCACGAGCCCTCCATGCCTTTCGGGCTCATCTGACGGATCGCCACGTCTTAGTCCAGTCGGACAGTATGACAGTGGTCTCCTATATAAATCGCCAGGGAGGTCTTTCGTCCAGCCGCTTATGCGCTCTGGTGAAAAGCCTTCTGGAATGGGCATCCACAAGGGTTCGGTCGCTCAGAGCAACTCATATACCCGGAAAGAACAATCTGGGAGCAGATATGCTGTCTCGGAACAACGTTCCCTCAGATGGGGTGGATGCTCCACCCCCAGACGGTTCTCATTATTTGGGAGCTCTTCGGGAGAGCGGAGGTGGACCTCTTCGCCTCAGAAGACAACTCTCATTGCCTATTATTCGAAGGAGGACGATGCGTTGGCCCACACATGGCCCAATACCCTTCTTTATGCCTTTCCTCCGATCGCCCTGATCCCTCAGGTTATCAGGCGAATCAAAGAGGACGAGCACAGAGTTCTGCTAGTGGCCCCACTCTGGAGGAGCCAGATTTGGACCTCGGAGCTGTTTCGGCTTTCCACAAAAGCCCCATGGCCAATCCCCCTGAGACGGGACCTCCTCTCTCAGGCGAACAGAACAATCTGGCACCCGCAGCCGGAGCTTTGGGCTCTACATCTGTGGATTCTCGACGGGAATCATCTGACCTTCCGAAGGAAGTGCTAGATACCATTTCACAGGCGAGAGCCCCGTCTACAAGACGCCTCTACGCCCAGAAGTGGTCGGTCTTTGTTAGCTGGTGTTCCACACGCAACATCGACCCGGAAGGATGTGATGTTTCTTCCATCCTGACCTTCCTCCAGGAGCGTTTAGAGTTGGGACGAGCCCCCTCTACGCTTAAGGTCTACGTAGCAGCCATTGCAGCGTTTCACTTGCCCATTGCTGGACAATCAGTAGGGCGGAACGATTTGGTCATTAACTTCCTGAGGGGCTCTAGGCGATTGCATCCTCCTCGTCCCCTCACCATTCCCCCCTGGGACCTCTCCGCGGTCCTCAGGGCTCTTAAAGGTCCTCCTTTTGAGCCACTGCGTCTAGCGGGCCTCAGACCCTTAACACTCAAAACGGCCTTACTACTTGCTCTGGCATCAGTAAAGCGAGTTGGCGATCTGCAGGCACTCTCGGTGAGCCCTGCATGCCATGGTCGTTTTGAAACCAAAAATTGGCTACGTTCCCAAAGTGCTCTCAACGCCATTCAGAGCACAAGTGATTTCACTCTCTGCGCTTCCCCGTTCATCGGACGAGCCAGAGCTGGAAACTTTATGCCCCGTTAGGGCTTTACGCGTCTACATTGAGCGATCACAGCCTTTCCGGCAGTCTGATCAGCTATTCGTTTGTTTCGGTGGTCGCACCAAAGGGTCCCCGGTCTCGAAACAACGTCTATCACGATGGATCGTTGACGCTATAGCTCTTTCATACTCCCTCTGTGGGCGCTACTTGCCCCATCGGAGTTAGGGCCCATTCCACTAGAGGCATGGCTTCGTCGTGGGCCTGGTCCAGTGGAGTCTCTATCAAAGACATTTGTGAAGCGGCCGGCTGGTCTTCGCCGTCCACCTTTGTCAGATTCTACCAGTTAGACGTTCCGACCTTACATGCTCGGGTCCTTTCAGTGTAAATTCGCGGCCCTCTAGGTGTTCCGCTTTTTGCACGAACCCAGGAGTTCTCTCCTTTGTAGTGTAACAGGGTAACGGCGGCTTCGGCCTTCACTTGTCCTTGGTCCCCCTATTGGCGTCCGGTCAAGTTCTGTCGTTCCCCAGCCGTGGCACGGCGCGGTTGAATTCGTTCCCCCATACGCAGTACGAGTGAAATATCGAAAGGGAATGTACTCGATTACTAACGTAACCTCGGTTCCCTGAGATATGGAACGAGTACTGCGTTACTTGCCGTGCCACGAGGCTGCGGCTTAGGTCGTCGCTTCAGTCGATATGGCCTGATGGCCTATGGCGAAACGCTCGCTTATATAGCACATTACCCCGCCCCTCTTTTGGCGGGAATGTTCGCGCGCTCTCTTCTCATAGGCCGCGCAGCTGAGCCGCGCCGCCATTGGTTCAACAACTTGTCTATGAGTGAACCAATGACGGTGCAGTTACACTGCGTTATTGAAAAGGCTTCAGTAGCGGGGAAAAAGGGAGACTTTTCCCCCATACGCAGTACTCGTTCCATATCTCAGGGAACCGAGGTTACGTTAGTAACCGAGTACGTTCTTGTATGCAACGCAGTGCAACAAACACCTGTAGAGTTCTCTCTTCGCAACGAAACGGAATAACTTATGCAATGCGCATGTTACGTGTTATCTCTTCAATGCATAAAGGATGTGTTAGCTCAGTCATCTCAAAACAACTAGTTATGTATCTCTTCAATGCATGAGCAATACGTTAGTTCTTGTATACGATGCAAGAAACAGTGCATATCTTACATGTTGCAATGCAACAGCGTAATGAGTTAACTATTACAATGGAAAATGGAATAATTTACTGAAATGCCATGCCACATGTTGTGTGTTATATCTCAATGCATAACGGCTGAGTTAGCTCATTCTATTGTAAGCAATGCAATTAAACAGTTCTTGATGCATTGCTCATTGTTAGCTCATTCATCACAAAACAACGAGTTATGTATCTCTTCAATGTTATTTCTTGAATAGGATGCAAGGCAATAGCACATAAACTTACACGTTGCAATGCAACAAGCGTAACGAGTTAACTATTGCAAGATAAAATGGAATAACTTACTGCAATGCAATGCAAATGTTATGTGTTATATCTCAATGCATAACGGCTGAGTTAGCTCATTCTATTGTAAGCAATGCAATTAAACAGTTCTTGATGCATTGCAAAGCAACAACGTTATTTGTTTTTTCTTCAATGCACAAAGGAAAGAGTGAGTTCTTGTATGCAACGCATAAAGGATGCACACTGAAACAGTTCTCAATGCATTGCAATGCAACGGTTTGTGTTCGTTTTCTCTTTAATGCACAAAGTAAAGAGTTTGATTCTTGTATGCAACGCAGTGCAACAAACACTGCAGTGTAACAAACACTTTTCATGTGTTATAACTTCACTGCCAAACGGATCGTCATGTGTTAGCTCATTCATCTCGAAACAACTAGTTATGTATCTCTTCAATGCATGAGCAATACGTTAGTTCTTGTATAGGATGCAAGGAAACAGTGCATATCTTACATGTTGCAATGCAACGGCGTAATGAGTTAACTATTGCAATGGAAAATGGAATAATTTACTGAAATGCCATGCCTCATGTTGTGTTATATATCTCAGTACATAACAGCTGAGTTAGCTCATTCATCACAAAACAACGAGTTATGTATCTCTTCAATGTTATTTCTTGAATAGGATGCAAGGCAATAGCACATAAACTTACACGTTGCAATGCAACAGCGTAACGAGTTAACTATTGCAAGAGAAAATGGAATAACTTATTGCAATGCAATGCAATGAAAATGTTTTCTCTGCACAAAGGAAAGAGTTTGATTCTTGTATGCAAGGCAGTGCAAAAAGCACCTGTCGTGTTATCTCTTCACAGCGAAACGGAATCATTTACATGTTATATGTATGCAATGCATAGACTGTAAAAAAAGATGGACGACGCGACGCCGCTTCCTTCCATTGTATTGAACTGAAGCCAAAATGGGCTGATGAATGGGCGCTGACACGTTACGCAATACGTCAAAAAAAAAAAGTTTGGAGCCTGGGCATGCGCAGAAGGAATCGTCAGTGGAGCCGGAGGCGGAGTCGCGGTATCAAACTTCCGCCCAGACGACTGCGTCATCATTCATGTATTTTAAATAGACTATAAAAATTATACACAATTTAAAAGTCTACCTATAAAATAATAGGCTATTCTGTTTCTAGAGCAATAATATTTTTGAAACCAAATTCAGTAGATAAAATCAATATAATATGCCACTAGAAACAACTCTAAATCGTCAGAAACGGTCCTGCCATTTTAAATCAAGTTCAACTAACGTTACAGGAGATCGATTGCTGTAATTAGAGTAAGCTATCATTAGTTTTGTCCTGCTAATTATTTTTATACCCATAAAAATAATAAGTAACTGCCAGATAACGATCACCTGCTTTTCCCGACATGGTTAACATTAGGTGCGTTATCTTAACTAATAACATTTATTAATTAGCTTATAACGCCCACATTTGATGTTACAGAAAAAAAGTTCAGTGATCCGTCAGATCCTGTAGGTCGGTTAGTACAGTTTACTGCTGAACAACTCATTTTGTTGGTGTTAAATAACAAAGAAATCGAAAATTAACAGTTAGTTATACATCTTCAATCTCCCCTCGAAGCTCCGACAGTCCTCAGACAAGCTGTCAATCAACTTCGAATCATGACGACACGCCCCGTTTTTATAGCATCAAATTGCTAGCTAAAATCTAAATCATCACAAAAACGAACAATTGAATATATATCAGTGTGATAACAACTACCTTAAATGACCAAAACCATCTTTCAGAAAGTTTTATTTGAAGCAGAATTTATTTTTAAGTTTTCACTGAAGGCTCATTCGACTGCATTGAGAGGGCGGGGTTTATGACCTGTACTGCATCCAGCCTCCAGGGGGCGATCAAAGAGCCCGTGGCTTCACTTTTCAGAACGTATGAGACACACCCGATGCAATGCAGTGCAACAAACACTGCAGTGTAACAAACACCTTCATGTGTTTCACGTTATGTGTTATCTCTTCTATGCATGACGAATAGGTCAGCTCTTGTATACAATGCAATGAAACAGCGCATAATTTAGACGTTGCAATGCAACAAGCGAATAAGTTAACTATTGCAATGGAAAAAGGGGTAACTTACTGAAAAGCAATGCACATGTTTTATGTGTTATATCTAAATGCATAACGGCTGAGTTAGCTCATTCATCACAAAACAACTTGTTGCTCAATGCATGAGCAACACGTTAGTTCTTGCATAGGATGCAAGGAAACAGCGCATAAACATGATGCAATGCAATGCAAATGTTATGTGTATGCAATGCAGTGCAACAAGCACCATTCATGTGTTAATGACTACTTCACTGCACAACGGATCAAGTAACTGCAATGCAATACACGTTGAAATGCCATGCACATGTAATGTGTTATATCTGAGTTAGCTCATTCATCGCAAAACAACGAGTTATGTATCTCTTCAACGCATGAGCAAGTTCTTGTATAGAATTCAAGGAAACAGCGCATGTATGCAATGCACTGAAACAGTTATTGTATGCAATGCATGAAGCAGTGTTAGCTCTCTGCAATGTTCTATAAATTTCTTTTTTGCACAATAAAAATAAGTTAATTATTGTGTTTTGTTTTAATGTGTTTTGATTTCTCTTCAATGCACGAGGAAAGAGTTAGTTCTTGTGTGCAATTGCAGTGCAACAAACACTTGTCCATATATTATCTCTTCATTGCACTACAGATCAAGTTTCTGCAGTATTAATTTCCTCTCTGCACAACGTAATAAGTTAACTATTGTAAGCAATGCAATTAAACAGTTCTTGATGCATTGCAAAACAACAACAATGTTATTTGTCTTTTTTTCAATGCACAAATGAAAGAGTGAGTGCAATTAAACAGTTCTCAATACATTGCAATGCAACGGTATTGTTTTCTCTTTAATGCACAAAGTAAAGAGTTTGATTCTTGTATGCAACGCTCTTCACAGCGAAACGGAATCATTTACATGTTATATGTATGCAATGCAGCGCAACAAACACTGCAGTGTAAAAACACTTCATGTGTTTCACGTTTTGTGTTATCTCTTCTATGCATGACGAATAGGTCAGCTCTTGTATACAATGCAATGAAACAGCGCATTTTAGACGTTGCAATGCAACAGCGTAATAAGTTAACTATTGCAATGGAAAAAAGGAGTAACTTAGTGAAAAGCAATGCACATGTTTTATGTGTTATATCTAAATGCATAACGGCTAAGTTAGCTCATTCATCGCAAAACAACGAGTTGCTCAATGCATAAAGGATGCGCACTGAAACAGTTCTTGTATAGGATGCAAGGAAACAACGCACTAAGAAAAAAATTGGTCCTTGTATGCAATGCAGTGCAACAAGCAACTGTCGTGTGTTATCTCTTCATTTCACTACGGATTAGGTTACTGCATTGCGATTCGTTATCTCTTAAATGCATCAGGAATACGTTTACTTCTTGTATAGGTTGCAAGCAAACAGTGCATAAAAGCAATGCAACAGCACATACGTTATATTAATTTCGAATATAATAAGTTAACTATTGTAAGCAGTACAATTAAACAGTTCTTGATGCATTGCAAAACAACAACATATATGTGATTTGATGCATGAGGAATACGTTATTTCTTGTATGCAATGCAAGGAAACAGTGCATAACTTACATGTTGTAATGTAACAGCACATTTATTTACGCACAGCCTTATGATTTAACTATTGAATGCAATGCACTGAAACATATTGATTTGTTTTCTGTTCAATACACAAAAGAGTTAGTTCTTGTATGCAACAACACCTGTCGTGTTATCTCTTCACTGCAAAACGAAATAACTTACTGCAATGCAATGCACGTTGTGTTATAACTCAATGTATGACGGAAAGTTAGTTCATTCATCGCAACCCCACATATGTTATCTGTTATCTCTTTACGGAATAAGCTCATTTTTGTATAAAATGCAAGGAAACAGTGTTAGTTCTTGTATGCAATGCAACAAGCACCTGTCGTGTTATTTCTCACTGCAAAATAACTTACTGAAATGCAATGCACATGGTATGTGTTATATCTCAGTGCATAACGGATAAGTTCATTTATCGCAACACAACATATGTTATGTGTTATCTCTTCAATGCAAGTTAGTTTGGAAACACTTCACAGTGGTTCATTATTTAAAATAGTTAATGTATTAAATAACATGAACGTGTTTACTGTATTTACTAATCTTCGTTAGTGTTAGTTAATTAAGTCCTCCATCATGAACTTTCTATACAGACTCATTGATCCTTCTGATGTTACATCAGAAGAACAGTAGTTAACTACTTAATCCGTAGTGAAATAAAGAGATAACATACACACTGTTTCCTTGCATTGTGAACAAAAACAAAAACACCCAAGAGTCTCGATCATGTTTGAACTCTGAATATATTTCTGGAAAATTAGTCCTTGATCATGAACTTTTTATACATACAACTTGACTGATGACTGATTAGCCATAGAGTATTGCTTACTTGACATAATGGGAATATTTCTGGCCAAAGAGTACGATCTGAACTTTTATATATAAATATTGATATTTATACATAAATATCCTTTTGATGATGTCAACCATAGAGTACTGCATATTTGACCAAATGGACATATTCTTAGCAAAAAGTATTTGATATTGAACTTTTTACATATACTTATTGAAGCCTGCTAATGTCACATCAGACAGACGGTAGAGCAAATTTGACATGATGAACATATTTCTGGCCCAAGAATACTCAATCTTGAACTTTCCATATATATTCATTGACTCATATTACAACAGTAGTCAATATAAGTCCTACTTAAATTTTTTTCTGTCCCAAGAGTCCTTGATCATGGACTTTATATACATACTCATTGCCTCAATATGATGATACTTCAGCCATAAATACGTTTGACCTCCTTAACATATTTCTGGAAAATTATCTCTCAATCATGAATTTTTTATACATATACATTGAATTGTTCTGATGATACATCATGATTGATACTGAAGATAGAGTATTGCATATTTGACCTAATGGGCATATTTCCGGCAAATTAGTCCTCAATCATGAACTTTCTAAACATACTTATTGACCCCATGTCATGTTAGATCATTCAGACAGTAAGTCCATATTAGACCAAGTAGACTGGCCAAAGGGTATGTGATCTTGAACTTTTTATACATTTCTATTCATTCCTTCTGATGTTACTTCAACCATACAGAAGTCCATATTAGACCTATTGAATATATTTATGGCAAAACGTTTTATACATAACTGACTCCTTTTGATGATACGTATTGATGAGCCAAAGCGTATTGCATATTTGACATAATGGACATATGTCTGGCAAATTAGTCCTCAGTCATGAACTTTCTATACATACCCATTGACTCCATCTGATGTTAGATCAGTACAGACAGTAGTCCATATTTGGCTGACAGAACATATTTCTTAGCAAACAGTAATTGATATTGAACATTTTTACATATACTTATTGAAGCCTTCTGATGTCACATAAGCCATATAGAAGCCCAATTTTGACCTACTAAACATATTCTGACCCAAGAGTCATGAACTTTCAATACAGGCTCATTGACTACTTTTGATATCACAACAGCCATATTTGACCAACAACAATACCTTTCTGGCCAAAGAGACCCTGAACATTAACTTACTATACACAATCATCGACTCCTGCTATTCAGCTTAATATATGGCTGAAGAAACATCAGAGTGAGTATGGCTGAGTGAGTATGGAGTATGGCCAGATTGAGCCAGAAATATGTTCTTTATGCCCAATATGGACTACAGTCTGAGTCACAGAGTATGTATTGAAAGTTCAAGATTGAGTACCAATTTGACAGAACTGTCAGTGACTTTATATAAAAATTTCATCATCAAGGAGTAATTTGCCAGAAATTTGTTCAGTAGGTCAAAATGGTTCATATATGACTCAAGCAAGATCAAGTAAATCAATGAATATGTAATGAAAGGTCAAGAGTACTTTTGGCCAATATGGACTACAGTATGGCTGATGTGACATCAGAAGACAAGTTCCAATGTTCATATCAAGTTCATTTCGATCAAGCCTTAGCCAGAAATATGTTCCTTGGGTCAAATATGGACTGTCTGTCTACCCAGATCAATGAGTCTGTTAGAATTTCATATCAAGAAGTAATTGCCAGAAATTTCATATATGGCTCAAGAAACATCAGAGTGAATCAATGAGTGTGTATGAAAGTTCAACATGGAGTCATTTCGGACAGAATATGGTCATTAGGTCAAATATGCAATACATACGGCTCAAGTAAAATCAGAGTGAGGCATATAAAGTTCATGATCGAGGACTCTTGGGACTGTAAAAGTTATCAAGTCTAAAATGGACTCTTGTAAAGCTGAAGGAAATAAAACAGGAGTCAATGACCATGAAAGGAAAGTCAAGATCGAGGACTAATTAGCCAGAAATAGTTCAGTATGACTAATATGGACTTCTTTATGGGTGAAGTAACATCAGAAGGAGTCAATAGTCATGTATGAAAAGTCAAGTTTGAGAACTCTTTGGCTAGCAATATGACATTAGGTGAAATTTGCAGTATTCTGTTGCTGACGTATCATCAGATGGAGTCAATGAGTATATATAGAAAGTTCATGATCGAGGACTTATTTGCCAGAAATATGTCCATTATGTCAAATATGCAATACTCTAAGGCTCAAGTAACATCAGAGTGAGCCTGTATATAAAGTTCATGATCGAGGACAAAAAAATATGGTCATTAGGTCAAATATGGACTCCAGTATGGCTGATGTGACATCAGAAGGCGTCAGTAAGTATATGTAAAATGTTCAAGATCCAGTATTCTTTGGCCAGAAACATGTCCATTATGTCAAATATGCAATACTCTATGGCTCAAGTAACATCAGAGTGAGGCCTGTATATAAAGTTCATGATCGAGGACTCTTGGGACTGTAAAGTTTAATCGTCTAAAATGGACTCTTGTAAAGCTGAAGGAAATAAAACAGGAGTCAATGACATGAATGGAAAGTTCAAGATCGAGGACTAATTAGCCAGAATATGTTCAGTATGCTAATATGGACTTCTTTATGGGTGAAGTAACATCAGAAGGAGTCAATAGTCATGTATGAAAAGTTCAAGTTTGAGAACTCTTTGGCCAGCAATATGACCTTTAGGTCAAATTTGCAGTATTCTATGGCTGACTTATCATCAGATGGAGTCAATGAGTATATATAGAAAGTTCATGATCGAGGACTTATTGCCAGAAATATGTCCATTATGTCAAATATGCAATACTCTATGGCTGAAGTAACATCAAAATGAGGCATGTATACAAAGTTCATGATCGAGGACTTTTGGGACCGAAAAACTTTAATCAAGTCTAAAATGGACTCCTGTATGGGCTGAAAAACTCAGATGGAGTCAAGATTGGGCCAGAAATATGTTCAGTAGGTCAAATATAGACAGGCTGATGTGAAATCAGAAGGTGTCAATAAGCGTATATAAAAACTTCAATGTCGAATACTTTTTGGTCAGAAATATTTTCCGTCGGTCAAATATGAACTACTGTCTGGCTTAATTAATCTCAGATGGAGTCAATAATTATGTATACAAAATTCATGATCGAGGACAAAAAAATGTTTAAGTAGGTCTGAAATGGACTTCTGTATGGCGGAAATAAAATCAGAAAGAGTCAATGAGTATCTATACAAAGTTCAAGATCAAGCGCTCTTAGGCCAGAAATATGTTTCTAAGGTCAAATATGGACTACTGTCTGTCTCATGTAACACCAGAAAAAGTCAATAAGTCTGTATAGATATTTCATCATCAAAGACTAATTTGCCAGAAATTTGTTCAGTAGGTCAAAAATGGGTTCATACATGACTGAAGTAGCATCAGAATGAGTCAATGAGTATGTATTGAAAGGTGAAGATTGAGTACCAATTTGACAGAAATATGTCCATTAGGTCAAATACGCAATTCTCTGTGGCTGACATATCATCAGAAGGAGTCAATGACTTTATATAAAAAGTTCATCATCAAGGACTAATTTGCCAGAAATTTGTTCAGTAGGTCAAAATGGGTTCATATATGACTCAAGCAAGATCAGAGTGAATCAATGAATATGTAATGAAAGGTCAAGAGTACTTTTGGCAAATATGGACTACAGTATGGCTGATGTGACATCAGAAAGGCGTCAGTATGTGTATAGAAAAAGTTCAAGATCGAGTAGTCTTTGGCCAAGAAATATGTGCATTGGGTCAAATATGCAATACTTTATACCTGACCTTTCATCAGATGGAGTCAGTGAGTATGTAAAGAAAGTTCTTGATCGAGGACTAATTTGCCAGAAATATGTTCAGTAGGTCTTATATGGAGTTCTGTATGGGTAAAGTCAAATCAGAAGGAGTCAAAGAGTATACATAGAAAGTTCAAGATCAAGCGCGCTTAGGCCAGAAATGTGTTCCTTATGTCAAATATGGCCTACTGTCTGTATACTGTCTGGTTTAATTAACGTCAGATGGAGTCAATAATTATGTATACAAAATTCATGAGGACACAAAAATTTTTTAAGTAGGTCTATAATAGACTTCTGTATGGCGGAAATAAATCAGAAAGAGTCAATGAGTATCTATAGAAAGTTCAAGATCTAGCGCTCTTAGGCCAGAAATATGTTTCTAAGGTCAAATATGGACTTACTGTCTGTCTTATGTAACACCAGAAAAAGTCAATAAGTCTGTATAGATATTTCATCATCAAAGACTAATTTGCAAGAAATTTGTTCAGTAGGTCAAAACTGGGTTCATACATGACTGAAGTAGCATCAGAATGAGTCAATGAGTATGTATTGAAAGTTAAAGATTGAGTACCAATTTGACAGAAATATGTCCATTAGGTCAAATATGCAATTCTCTGTGGCTGACATATCATCAAAAGGAGTCAATGACTTTATATAAAAAGTTCATCATCAAGGACTAATTTGCCAGAAATTTGTTCAGTAGGTCAAAATGGGTTCATAAATGACTCAAGCAAGATCAGAGTGAATCAATGAATATGTAATGAAAGGCCAAGAGTACTTTTGGCCTGTATGGACTACAGTATTGGCTGATGTGACATCAGAATGGCGTCAGTATGTATATATATAAAAAGTCAGTAGGTCTTATATGGAGTTCTGTATGGGTGAAGTCAAATCAGGAGTCAAAGAATATACATAGAAAGTTCAAGATCAAGCGCACTTAGGCCAGAAATATGTTCCTTGGGTCAAATATGGCCCACTGTCTGTCTACCCAGAATCAATGAGTCTGTATAGAAATTTCATCATCAAGGAGTAATTTGCCAGAAATTTGTTCAGTAGGTCAAAATGGCTTCATATATGGCTGATGTGACATCAGAATAGCATCAGTATGTATATATATAAAAAGTCAGTAGGTCTTATATGGAGTTCTGTATGGGTGAAGTCAAATCAGAAAGAGTCAAAGATTATACATAGAAAGTTCAAGATCAAGCGCACTTAGGCCAGAAATATGTTCCTTGGGTCAAATATGGCCTACTGTCTGTCTACCCAGAATCAATGAGTCTGTATAGAAATTTCATCATCAAGGAGTAATTTGCCAGAAATTTGTTCAGTAGGTCAAAATGGCTTCATATATGGCTCAAGAAACATCAGAGTGAATCAATGAGTGTGTATTGAAAGTTCAACATGGAGTCATTTTCGGACAGAAATGGTCATTAGGTCAAATATGCAATACTCTACGGCTCAAGTAACATCAGAGTGAGGCCTGTATATAAAGTTCATGATCGAGGACTCTTGGGACTGTAAAAGTTTAATCGTCTAAAATGGACTCTTGTAAAGCTGAAGGAAATAAAACAGGAGTCAATGACTATGAATGGAAAGTTCAAGATCGAGGACTAATTAGCCAGAAATATGTTCAGTATGCCTAATATGGACTTCTTTATGGGTGAAGTAACATCAGAAGGAGTCAATAGTCATGTATGAAAAGTTCAAGTTTGAGAACTCTTTGGCCAGCAATATGACCTTTAGGTCAAATTTGCAGTATTCGATGGCTGACTTATCATCAGATGGAGTCAATGAGTATATATAGAAAGTTCATGATCGAGGACTTATTTGCCAGAAATATGTCCATTATGTCAAATATGCAGTACTCTATGGCTGAAGTAACATCAAAATGAGGCATGTATACAAAGTTCATGATCGAGGACTTTTGGGACCGAAAAACTTTAATCAAGTCTAAAATGGACTCCTGTATGGCTGAAAAACTCAGATGGAGTCAAGATTAGGCCAGAAATATGTTCAGTAGGTCAAATATAGACAGGCTGATGAAATCAGAAGGTGTCAATGAGCGTATATAAAAACTTCAATGTCGAATACTTTTTGGTCAGAAATATGTTCCGTCGGTCAAATATGAACTACTGTCTGGCCTAATTAATCTCAGATGGAGTCAATAATTATGTATACAAAATTCATGATCGAGGACAAAAAAATGTTTAAGTAGGTCTAAAATGGACTTCTGTATGGCGGAAATAAAATCAGAAAGAGTCAATGAGTATCTATAGAAAGTTCAAGATCAAGCGCTCTTAGGCCAGAAATATGTTTCTAAGGTCAAATATGGACTACTGTCTGTCTTATGTACACCAGAAAAAGTCAATAAGTCTGTATAGATATTTCATCATCAAAGACTAATTTGCCAGAAATTTGTTCAGTAGGTCAAAAATGGGTTCATACATGACTGAAGTAGCATCAGAATGAGTCAATGAGTACGTATTGAAAGGTGAAGATTGAGTACCAATTTGACAGAAATATGTCCATTAGGTCAAATACGCAATTCTCTGTGGCTGACATATCATCAGGAGTCAATGACTTTATATAAAAAGTTCATCATCAAGGACTAATTTGCCAGAAATTTGTTCAGTAGGTCAAAATGGGTTCATAAATGACTCAGGCAAGATCAGAGTGAATCAATGAATATGTAATGAAGGCCAAGAGTACTTTTGGCCTGTATGGAATACAGTATTGGCTGATGTGACATCAGAATGGCGTGGAGTCAAAGAATATGCATAGAAAGTTCAAGATCAAGCGCACTTAGGCCAGAAATATGTTCCTTGGGTCAAATATGGCCCACTGTCTGTCTACTCAGAATCAATGAGTCTGTATAGAAATTTCATCATCAAGGAGTAATTTGCCAGAAATTTTCAGTAGGTCAAATGGCTTCATATATGGCTGATGTGACATCAGAATGGTGTCAGTATGTATATAATAAAAGTCAGTAGGTCTATATGGAGTTCTGTATGGGTGAAGTCAAATCAGAAAGAGTCAAAGATTATACATAGAAAGTTCAAGATCAAGCGCACTTAGGCCAGAAATATGTTCCTTGGGTCAAATATGGCCTACTGTCTGTCTACCCAGAATCAATGAGTCTGTATAGAAATTTCATCATCAAGGAGTAATTTGCCAGAAATTTGTTCAGTAGGTCAAAATGGCTTCATATATGGCTCAAGAAACATCAGAGTGAATCAATGAGTGTGTATTGAAAGTTCAACATGGAGTCATTTTCGGACAGAAATATGGTCATTAGGTCAAATATGCAATACTCTACGGCTCAAGTAACATCAGAGTGAGGCCTGTATATAAAGTTCATGATCGAGGACTCTTGGGACTGTAAAAGTTTAATCGAGTCTAAAATGGACTCTTGTAAAGCTGAAGGAAATAAAACAGGAGTCAATGACCATGAAAGGAAAGTTCAAGATCGAGGACTAATTAGCCAGAAATATGTTCAGTATGACTAATATGGACTTCTTTATGGGTCAAGTAACATCAGAAGGAGTCAATAGTCATGTATGAAAAGTTCAAGTTTGAGAACTCTTTGGCCAGCAATATGACATTTAGGTGAAATTTGCAGTATTCTATTGCTGACGTATCATCAGATGGAGTCAATGAGTATATATAGAAAGTTCATGATCGAGGACTTATTTGCCAGAAATATGTCCATTATGTCAAATATGCAATACTCTAAGGCTCAAGTAACATCAGAGTGAGGCCTGTATATAAAGTTCATGATCGAGGACAAAAAAATATGGTCATTAGGTCAAATATGGACTCCAGTATGGCTGATGTGACATCAGAAGGCGTCAGTAAGTATATGTAAAATGTTCAAGATCCAGTATTCTTTGGCCAGAAACATGTCCATTATGTCAAATATGCAATACTCTACGGCTCAAGTAACATCA
This sequence comes from Culter alburnus, assembly GCA_028476615.1. Classification (NCBI taxonomy): domain Eukaryota; kingdom Metazoa; phylum Chordata; class Actinopteri; order Cypriniformes; family Xenocyprididae; genus Culter; species Culter alburnus. The sequence continues at coordinate 126,528 of JAOTNS010000931.1, forward strand.
GAGTGAGGCCTGTATATAAAGTTCATGATCGAGGACTCTTGGGACTGTAAAAGTTTAATCGTCTAAAATGGACTCTTGTAAAGCTGAAGGAAATAAAACAGGAGTCAATGACTATGAATGGAAAGTTCAAGATCGAGGACTAATTAGCCAGAAATATGTTCAGTATGCCTAATATGGACTTCTTTATGGGTGAAGTAACATCAGAAGGAGTCAAGTCATGTATGAAAAGTTCAAGTTTGAGAACTCTTTGGCCAGCAATATGACCTTTAGGTCAAATTTGCAGTATTCGATGGCTGACTTATCATCAGATGGAGTCAATGAGTATATATAGAAAGTTCATGATCGAGGACTTATTTGCCAGAAATATGTCCATTATGTCAAATATGCAGTACTCTATGGCTGAAGTAACATCAAAATGAGGCATGTATACAAAGTTCATGATCGAGGACTTTTGGGACCGAAAAACTTTAATCAAGTCTAAAATGGACTCCTGTATGGCTGAAAAACTCAGATGGAGTCAAGACTGGGCCAGAAATATGTTCAGTAGGTCAAATATAGACAGGCTGATGTGAAATCAGAAGGTGTCAATGAGCGTATATAAAAACTTCAGTGTCGAATACTTTTTGGTCAGAAATATGTTCCGTCGGTCAAATATGAACTACTGTCTGGCTTAATTAATCTCAGATGGAGTCAATAATTATGTATACAAAATTCATGATCGAGGACAAAAAAATGTTTAAGTAGGTCTAAAATGGACTTCTGTATGGCGGAAATAAAATCAGAAAGAGTCAATGAGTATCTACAGAAAGTTCAAGATCAAGCCTCTTAGGCCAGAAATATGTTTCTAAGGTCAAATATGGACTACTGTCTGTCTTATGTAACACCAGAAAAAGTCAATAAGTCTGTACAGATATTTCATCATCAAAGACTAATTTGCCAGAAATTTGTTCAGTAGGTCAAAAATGGGTTCATACATGACTGAAGTAGCATCAGAATGAGTCAATGAGTATGTATTGAAAGGTGAAGATTGAGTACCAATTTGACAGAAATATGTCCATTAGGTCAAATACGCAATTCTCTGTGGCTGACATATCATCAGAAGGAGTCAATGACTTTATATAAAAAGTTCATCATCAAGGACTAATTTGCCAGAAATTTGTTCAGTAGGTCAAAATGGGTTCATATATGACTCAAGCAAGATCAGAGTGAATCAATGAATATGTAATGAAAGGTCAAGAGTACTTTTGGCCAATATGGACTACAGTATGGCTGATGTGACATCAGAAAGGCGTCAGTATGTGTATAGAAAAAGTTCAAGATCGAGTAGTCTTTGGCCAAGAAATATGTGCATTGGGTCAAATATGCAATACTTTACCTGACCTTTCATCAGATGGAGTCAGTGAGTATGTAAAGAAAGTTCTTGATCGAGGACTAATTTGCCAGAAATATGTTCAGTAGGTCTTATATGGAGTTCTGTATGGGTAAGTCAAAAGAAGGAGTCAAAGAGTATAGAGAAAGTTCAAGATCAAGCGTGCTTAGGCCAGAAATGTGTTCCTTATGTCAAATATGGCCTACTGTCTGTATACTGTCTGGTTTAATTAACGTCAGATGGAGTCAATAATTATGTATACAAAATTCATGATCGAGGACAAAAAAAATTTTAAGCAGGTCTATAATGGACTTCTGTATGGCGGAAATAAAATCAGAAAGAGTCAATGAGTATCTATAGAAAGTTCAAGATCTAGCGCTCTTAGGCCAGAAATATGTTTCTAAGGTCAAATATGGACTTACTGTCTGTCTTATGTAACACCAGAAAAAGTCAATAAGTCTGTATAGATATTTCATCATCAAAGACTAATTTGCAAGAAATTTGTTCAGTAGGTCAAAATGGGTTTCATACATGACTGAAGTAGCATCAGAATGAGTCAATGAGTGTATTGAAAGTTAAAGATTGAGTACCAATTTGACAGAAATATGTCCATTAGGTCAAATATGCAATTCTCTGTGGCTGACATATCATCAAAAGGAGTCAATGACTTTATATAAAAAGTTCATCATCAAGGACTAATTTGCCAGAAATTTGTTCAGTAGGTCAAAATGGGTTCATAAATGACTCAAGCAAGATCAGAGTGAATCAATGAATATGTAATGAAAGGCCAAGAGTACTTTTGGCCTGTATGGACTACAGTCATCAGAATGGTTCAGTAATATGGAGTTCTGTATGGGTGAAGTCAAATCAGGAGTCAAAGAATATACATAGAAAGTTCAAGATCAAGCGCACTTAGGCCAGAAATATGTGGGTCAAATATGGCCCACTGTCTGTCTACCCAGAATCAATGAGTCTGTATAGAAATTTCATCATCAAGGAGTAATTTGCCAGAAATTTGTTCAGTAGGTCAAAATGGCTTCATATATGGCTGATGTGACATCAGAATAGCATCAGTATGTATATATATAAAAAGTCAGTAGGTCTTATATGGAGTTCTGTATGGGTGAAGTCAAATCAGAAAGAGTCAAAGATTATACATAGAAAGTTCAAGATCAAGCGCACTTAGGCCAGAAATATGTTCCTTGGGTCAAATATGGCCTACTGTCTGTCTACCCAGAATCAATGAGTCTGTATAGAAATTTCATCATCAAGGAGTAATTTGCCAGAAATTTGTTCAGTAGGTCAAAATGGCTTCATATGGCTCAAAAACATCAGAGTGAATCAATGAGGTGTATTGAAAGTTCAACATGGAGTCATTTTCGGACAGAAATATGGTCATTAGGTCAAATATGCAATACTCTACGGCTCAAGTAACATCAGAGTGAGGCCTGTATATAAAAGTTCATGATCGAGGACTCTTGGGACTGTAAAAGTTTAATCGTCTAAAATGGACTCTTGTAAAGCTGAAGGAAATAAAACAGGAGTCAGTGACTATGAATGTAATTTTCAAGATCGAGGACTAATTAGCCAGAAATATGTTCAGTATGCCTAATATGGACTTCTTTATGGGTGAAGTAACATCAGAAGGAGTCAATAGTCATGTATGAAAAGTTCAAGTTTGAGAACTCTTTGGCCAGCAATATGACCTTTAGGTCAAATTTGCAGTATTCGATGGCTGACTTATCATCAGATGGAGTCAATGAGTATATATAGAAAGTTCATGATCGAGGACTTATTTGCCAGAAATATGTCCATTATGTCAAATATGCAGTACTCTATGGCTGAAGTAACATCAAAATGAGGCATGTATACAAAGTTCATGATCGAGGACTTTTGGGACCGAAAAACTTTAATCAAGTCTAAAATGGACTCCTGTATGGCTGAAAAACTCAGATGGAGTCAAGATTAGGCCAGAAATATGTTCAGTAGGTCAAATATAGACAGGCTGAAGTGAAATCAGAAGGTGTCAATGAGCGTATATAAAAACTTCAATGTCGAATACTTTTTGGTCAGAAATATGTTCCGTCGGTCAAATATGAACTACTGTCTGGCCCTAATTAATCTCAGATGGAGTCAATAATTATGTATACAAAATTCATGATCGAGGACAAAAAAATGTTTAAGTAGGTCTAAAATGGACTTCTGTATGGCGGAAATAAAATCAGAAAGAGTCAATGAGTATCTATAGAAAGTTCAAGATCAAGCGCTCTTAGGCCAGAAATATGTTTCTAAGGTCAAATATGGACTACTGTCTGTCTTATGTAACACCAGAAAAAGTCAATAAGTCTGTATAGATATTTCATCATCAAAGACTAATTTGCCAGAAATTTGTTCAGTAGGTCAAAAATAGGTTCATACATGACTGAAGTAGCATCAGAATGAGTCAATGAGTACGTATTGAAAGGTGAAGATTGAGTACCAATTTGACAGAAATATGTCCATTAGGTCAAATACGCAATTCTCTGTGGCTGACATATCATCAGGAGTCAATGACTTTATATAAAAAGTTCATCATCAAGGACTAATTTGCCAGAAATTTGTTCAGTAGGTCAAAATGGGTTCATAAATGACTCAGGCAAGATCAGAGTGAATCAATGAATATGTAATGAAAGGCCAAGAGTACTTTTGGCCTGTATGGAATACAGTATTGGCTGATGTGACATCAGAATGGCGTGGAGTCAAAGAATATGCATAGAAAGTTCAAGATCAAGCGCACTTAGGCCAGAAATATGTTCCTTGGGTCAAATATGGCCCACTGTCTGTCTACTCAGAATCAATGAGTCTGTATAGAAATTTCATCATCAAGGAGTAATTTGCCAGAAATTTGTTCAGTAGGTCAAAATGGCTTCATATATGGCTGATGTGACATCAGAATGGTGTCAGTATGTATATATAAAAAGTCAGTAGGTCTTATATGGAGTTCTGTATGGGTGAAGTCAAATCAGAAAGAGTCAAAGATTATACATAGAAAGTTCAAGATCAAGCGCACTTAGGCCAGAAATATGTTCCTTGGGTCAAATATGGCCTACTGTCTGTCTACCCAGAATCAATGAGTCTGTATAGAAATTTCATCATCAAGGAGTAATTTGCCAGAAATTTGTTCAGTAGGTCAAAATGGCTTCATATATGGCTCAAGAAACATCAGAGTGAATCAATGAGTGTGTATTGAAAGTTCAACATGGAGTCATTTTCGGACAGAAATGGTCATTAGGTCAAATATGCAATACTCTACGGCTCAAGTAACATCAGAGTGAGGCCTGTATATAAAGTTCATGATCGAGGACTCTTGGGACTGTAAAAGTTTAATCGAGTCTAAAATGGACTCTTGTAAAGCTGAAGGAAATAAAACAGGAGTCAATGACCATGAAAGGAAAGTTCAAGATCGAGGACTAATTAGCCAGAAATATGTTCAGTATGACTAATATGGACTTCTTTATGGGTGAAGTAACATCAGAAGGAGTCAATAGTCATGTATGAAAAGTTCAAGTTTGAGAACTCTTTGGCCAGCAATATGACATTTAGGTGAAATTTGCAGTATTCTGTTGCTGACGTATCATCAGATGGAGTCAATGAGTATATATAGAAAGTTCATGATCGAGGACTTATTTGCCAGAAATATGTCCATTATGTCAAATATGCAATACTCTAAGGCTCAAGTAACATCAGAGTGAGGCCTGTATATAAAGTTCATGATCGAGGACAAAAAAATATGGTCATTAGGTCAAATATGGACTCCAGTATGGCTGATGTGACATCAGAAGGCGTCAGTAAGTATATGTAAAATGTTCAAGATCCAGTATTCTTTGGCCAGAAACATGTCCATTATGTCAAATATGCAATACTCTACGGCTCAAGTAACATCAGAGTGAGGCCTGTATATAAAGTTCATGATCGAGGACTCTTGGGACTGTAAAAGTTTAATCGTCTAAAATGGACTCTTGTAAAGCTGAAGGAAATAAAACAGGAGTCAATGACTATGAATGGAAAGTTCAAGATCGAGGACTAATTAGCCAGAAATATGTTCAGTATGCCTAATATGGACTTCTTATGGGTGAAGTAACATCAGAAGGAGTCAATAGTCATGTATGAAAAGTTCAAGTTTGAGAACTCTTTGGCCAGCAATATGACCTTTAGGTCAAATTTGCAGTATTCGATGGCTGACTTATCATCAGATGGAGTCAATGAGTATATATAGAAAGTTCATGATCGAGGACTTATTGCCAGAATATGTCCATTATGTCAAATATGCAGTACTCTATGGCTGAATAAACATCAAAATGAGGCATGTATACAAAGTTCATGATCGAGGACTTTTGGGACCGAAAAACTTTAATCAAGTCTAAAATGGACTCCTGTATGGCTGAAAAAACTCAGATGGAGTCAAGATTGGGCCAGAAATATGTTCAGTAGGTCAAATATAGACAGGCTGAAGTGAAATCAGAAGGTGTCAATAGCGTATATAAAAACTTCAATGTCGAATACTTTTTGGTCAGAAATATGTTCCGTCGGTCAAATATGAACTACTGTCTGGCTTAATTAATCTCAGATGGTCAATAATTATGTATACAAAATTCATGATCGAGGACAAAAAATGTTTAAGTAGGTCTAAATGGACTTCTGTATGGCGGAAATAAAATCAGAAAGAGTCAATGAGTATCTATACAAAGTTCAAGATCAAGCCTCTTAGGCCAGAAATATGTTTCTAAGGTCAAATATGGACTACTGTCTGTCTTATGTAACACCAGAAAAAGTCAATAAGTCTGTACAGATATTTCATCATCAAAGACTAATTTGCCAGAAATTTGTTCAGTAGGTCAAAAATGGGTTCATACATGACTGAAGTAGCATCAGAATGAGTCAATGAGTATGTATTGAAAGGTGAAGATTGAGTACCAATTTGACAGAAATATGTCCATTAGGTCAAATACGCAATTCTCTGTGGCTGACATATCATCAGAAGGAGTCAATGACTTTATATAAAAGTTCATCATCAAGGACTAATTTGCCAGAAATTTGTTCAGTAGGTCAAAATGGGTTCATATATGACTCAAGCAAGATCAGAGTGAATCAATGAATATGTAATGAAAGGTCAAGAGTACTTTTGGCAATATGGACTACAGTATGGCTGATGTGACATCAGAAAGGCGTCAGTATGTGTATAGAAAAAGTTCAAGATCGAGTAGTCTTTGGCCAAGAAATATGTGCATTGGGTCAAATATGCAATACTTTATACCTGACCTTTCATCAGATGGAGTCAGTGAGTATGTAAAGAAAGTTCTTGATCGAGGACTAATTTGCCAGAAATATGTTCAGTAGGTCTTATATGGAGTTCTGTATGGGTAAAGTCAAATCAGAAGGAGTCAAAGAGTATACATAGAAAGTTCAAGATCAAGCGCGCTTAGGCCAGAAATGTGTTCCTTATGTCAAATATGGCCTACTGTCTGTATACTGTCTGGTTTAATTAACGTCAGATGGAGTCAATAATTATGTATACAAAATTCATGATCGAGGACAAAAAATTTTTTAAGTAGGTCTATAATAGACTTCTGTATGGCGGAAATAAAATCAGAAAGAGTCAATGAGTATCTATAGAAAGTTCAAGATCTAGCGCTCTTAGGCCAGAAATATGTTTCTAAGGTCAAATATGGACTTACTGTCTGTCTTATGTAACACCAGAAAAAGTCAATAAGTCTGTATAGATATTTCATCATCAAAGACTAATTTGCAAGAAATTTGTTCAGTAGGTCAAAACTGGGTTCATACATGACTGAAGTAGCATCAGAATGAGTCAATGAGTATGTATTGAAAGTTAAAGATTGAGTACCAATTTGACAGAAATATGTCCATTAGGTCAAATATGCAATTCTCTGTGGCTGACATATCATCAAAAGGAGTCAATGACTTTATATAAAAAGTTCATCATCAAGGACTAATTTGCCAGAAATTTGTTCAGTAGGTCAAAATGGGTTCATAAATGACTCAAGCAAGATCAGAGTGAATCAATGATATGTAATGAAAGGCCAAGAGTACTTTTGGCCTGTATGGAATACAGTATTGGCTGATGTGACATCAGAATGGCGTCAGTCAGTAGGTCTTATATGGAGTTCTGTATGGGTGAAGTCAAATCAGGAGTCAAAGAATATACATAGAAAGTTCAAGATCAAGCGCACTTAGGCCAGAAATATGTTCCTTGGGTCAAATATGGCCCACTGTCTGTCTACCAGAATCAATGAGTCTGTATAGAAATTTCATCATCAAGGAGTAATTTGCCAGAAATTTGTTCAGTAGGTCAAAATGGCTTCATATATGGCTGATGTGACATCAGAATAGCATCAGTATATATATAAAAAGTCAGTAGGTCTTATGGAGTTCTGTATGGGTGAAGTCAAATCAGAAAGAGTCAAAGATTATACATAGAAAGTTCAAGATCAAGCGCACTTAGGCCAGAAATATGTTCCTTGGGTCAAATATGGCCTACTGTCTGTCTACCCAGAATCAATGAGTCTGTATAGAAATTTCATCATCAAGGAGTAATTTGCCAGAAATTTGTTCAGTAGGTCAAAATGGCTTCATATATGGCTCAAGAAACATCAGAGTGAATCAATGAGTGTGTATTGAAAGTTCAACATGGAGTCATTTTCGGACAGAAATATGGTCATTAGGTCAAATATGCAATACTCTACGGCTCAAGTAACATCAGAGTGAGGCCTGTATATAAAGTTCATGATCGAGGACTCTTGGGACTGTAAAAGTTTAATCGTCTAAAATGGACTCTTGTAAAGCTGAAGGAAATAAACAGGAGTCAATGACTATGAATGGAAAGTTCAAGATCGAGGACTAATTAGCCAGAAATATGTTCAGTATGCCTAATATGGACTTCTTTATGGGTGAAGTAACATCAGAAGGAGTCAATAGTCATGTATGAAAAGTTCAAGTTTGAGAACTCTTTGGCCAGCAATATGACCTTTAGGTCAAATTTGCAGTATTCGATGGCTGACTTATCATCAGATGGAGTCAATGAGTATATATAGAAAGTTCATGATCGAGGACTTATTTGCCAGAAATATGTCCATTATGTCAAATATGCAGTACTCTATGGCTGAAGTAACATCAAAATGAGGCATGTATACAAAGTTCATGATCGAGGACTTTTGGGACCGAAAAACTTTAATCAAGTCTAAAATGGACTCCTGTATGGCTGAAAAACTCAGATGGAGTCAAGACTGGCCAGAAATATGTTCAGTAGGTCAAATATAGACAGGCTGATGTGAAATCAGAAGGTGTCAATGAGCGTATATAAAAACTTCAGTGTCGAATACTTTTTGGTCAGAAATATGTTCCGTCGGTCAAATATGAACTACTGTCTGGCTAATTAATCTCAGATGGAGTCAATAATTATGTATACAAAATTCATGATCGAGGACAAAAAAATGTTTAAGTAGGTCTAAAATGGACTTCTGTATGGCGGAAATAAAATCAGAAAGAGTCAATGAGTATCTACAGAAAGTTCAAGATCAAGCCTCTTAGGCCAGAAATATGTTTCTAAGGTCAAATATGGACTACTGTCTGTCTTATGTAACACCAGAAAAAGTCAATAAGTCTGTATAGATATTTCATCATCAAAGACTAATTTGCAAGAAATTTGTTCAGTAGGTCAAAAATGGTTCATACATGACTGAAGTAGCATCAGAATGAGTCAATGAGTATGTATTGAAAGGTGAAGATTGAGTACCAATTTGACAGAAATATGTCCATTAGGTCAAATACGCAATTCTCTGTGGCTGACTATCATCAGGAGTCAATGACTTATATAAAAAGTTCATCATCAAGGACTAATTTGCCAGAAATTTGTTCAGTAGGTCAAAATGGGTTCATAAATGACTCAGGCAAGATCAGAGTGAATCAATGAATATGTAATGAAAGGCCAAGAGTACTTTTGGCCTGTATGGAATACAGTATGGCTGATGTGACATCAGAATGGCGTGGAGTCAAAGAATATGCATAGAAAGTTCAAGATCAAGCGCACTTAGGCCAGAAATATGTTCCTTGGGTCAAATATGGCCCACTGTCTGTCTACTCAGAATCAATGAGTCTGTATAGAAATTTCATCATCAAGGAGTAATTTGCCAGAAATTTGTTCAGTAGGTCAAAATGGCTTCATATATGGCTGATGTGACATCAGAATGGCGTCAGTATGTATATATATAAAAAGTCAGTAGGTCTTATATGGAGTTCTGTATGGGTGAAGTCAAATCAGAAAGAGTCAAAGATTATACATAGAAAGTTCAAGATCAAGCGCACTTAGGCCAGAAATATGTTCCTTGGGTCAAATATGGCCTACTGTCTAGAATCAATGAGTCTGTATAGAAATTCATCATCAAGGAGTAATTTGCCAGAAATTTGTTCAGTAGGTCAAAATGGCTTCATATATGGCTCAAGAAACATCAGAGTGAATCAATGAGTGTGTACTGAAAGTTCAACATGGAGTCATTTTCGGACAGAAATATGGTCATTAGGTCAAATATGCAATACTCTACGGCTCAAGTAACATCAGAGTGAGGCCTGTATATAAAGTTCATGATCGAGGACTCTTGGGACTGTAAAAGTTTAATCGAGTCTAAAATGGACTCTTGTAAAGCTGAAGGAAATAAAACAGGAGTCAATGACCATGAAAGGAAAGTTCAAGATCGAGGACTAATTAGCCAGAAATATGTTCAGTATGACTAATATGGACTTCTTTATGGGTGAAGTAACATCAGAAGGAGTCAATAGTCATGTATGAAAAGTTCAAGTTTGAGAACTCTTTGGCCAGCAATATGACATTTAGGTGAAATTTGCAGTATTCTATTGCTGACGTATCATGGTAGTCAATGAGTATATAGAAAGTTCATGATCGAGGACTTATTTGCCAGAAATATGTCCATTATGTCAAATATGCAATACTCTAAGGCTCAAGTAACATCAGAGTGAGGCCTGTATATAAAGTTCATGATCGAGGACAAAAAAATATGGTCATTAGGTCAAATATGGACTCCAGTATGGCTGATGTGACATCAGAAGGCGTCAGTAAGTATATGTAAAATGTTCAAGATCCAGTATTCTTTGGCCAGAAACATGTCCATTATGTCAAATATGCAATACTCTACGGCTCAAGTAACATCAGAGTGAGGCCTGTATATAAAGTTCATGATCGAGGACTCTTGGGACTGTAAAAGTTTAATCGTCTAAAATGGACTCTTGTAAAGCTGAAGGAAATAAAACAGGAGTCAATGACTATGAATGGAAAGTTCAAGATCGAGGACTAATTAGCCAGAAATATGTTCAGTATGCCTAATATGGACTTCTTTATGGGTGAAGTAACATCAGAAGGAGTCAATAGTCATGTATGAAAAGTTCAAGTTTGAGAACTCTTTGGCCAGCAATATGACCTTTAGGTCAAATTTGCAGTATTCTATGGCTGACTTATCATCAGATGGAGTCAATGAGTATATATAGAAAGTTCATGATCGAGGACTTATTTGCCAGAAATATGTCCATTATGTCAAATATGCAGTACTATGGCTGAAGTAACATCAAAATGAGGCATGTATACAAAGTTCATGATCGAGGACTTTTGGGACCGAAAAACTTTAATCAAGTCTAAAATGGACTCCTGTATGGCTGAAAAACTCAGATGGAGTCAAGACTGGGCCAGAAATATGTTCAGTAGGTCAAATAGACAGGCTGATGTGAAATCAGAAGGTGTCAATGAGCGTATATAAAAACTTCAGTGTCGAATACTTTTGGTCAGAAATATGTTCCGTCGGTCAAATATGAACTACTGTCTGGCTAATTAATCTCAGATGGAGTCAATAATTATGTATACAAAATTCATGATCGAGGACAAAAAAATGTTTAAGTAGGTCTAAAATGGACTTCTGTATGGCGGAAATAAAATCAGAAAGAGTCAATGAGTATCTACAGAAAGTTCAAGATCAAGCCCTCTTAGGCCAGAAATATGTTTCTAAGGTCAAATATGGACTACTGTCTGTCTTATGTAACACCAGAAAAAGTCAATAAGTCTGTACAGATATTTCATCATCAAAGACTAATTTGCCAGAAATTTGTTCAGTAGGTCAAAAATGGGTTCATACATGACTGAAGTAGCATCAGAATGAGTCAATGAGTATGTATTGAAAGGTGAAGATTGAGTACCAATTTGACAGAAATATGTCCATTAGGTCAAATACGCAATTCTCTGTGGCTGACATATCATCAGGGTCAATGACTTTATATAAAAAGTTCATCATCAAGGACTAATTTGCCAGAAATTTGTTCAGTAGGTCAAAATGGGTTCATAAATGACTCAGGCAAGATCAGAGTGAATCAATGAATATGTAATGAAAGGCCAAGAGTACTTTTGGCCTGTATGGAATACAGTATTGGCTGATGTGACATCAGAATGGCGTGGAGTCAAAGAATATGCATAGAAAGTTCAAGATCAAGCGCACTTAGGCCAGAAATATGTTCCTTGGGTCAAATATGGCCCACTGTCTGTCTACTCAGAATCAATGAGTCTGTATAGAAATTTCATCATCAAGGAGTAATTTGCCAGAAATTTGTTCAGTAGGTCAAAATGGCTTCATATATGGCTGATGTGACATCAGAATGGCGTCAGTATGTATATATATAAAAAGTCAGTAGGTCTTATATGGAGTTCTGTATGGGTGAAGTCAAATCAGAAAGAGTCAAAGATTATACATAGAAAGTTCAAGATCAAGCGCACTTAGGCCAGAAATATGTTCCTTGGGTCAAATATGGCCTACTGTCTGTCTACCCAGAATCAATGAGTCTGTATAGAAATTTCATCAAGGAGTAATTTGCCAGAAATTTGTTCAGTAGGTCAAAATGGCTTCTATATGGCTCAAGAAACATCAGAGTGAATCAATGAGTGTGTATTGAAAGTTCAACATGGAGTCATTTTCGGACAGAAATATGGTCATTAGGTCAAATATGCAATACTCTACGGCTCAAGTAACATCAGAGTGAGGCCTGTATATAAAGTTCATGATCGAGGACTCTTGGGACTGTAAAAGTTTAATCGAGTCTAAAATGGACTCTTGTAAAGCTGAAGGAAATAACAGGAGTCAATGACCATGAAAGGAAAGTTCAAGATCGAGGACTAATTAGCCAGAAAATGTTCAGTATGTACTAATATGGACTTCTTTATGGGTCAAGTAACATCAGAAGGAGTCAATAGTCATGTATGAAAAGTTCAAGTTTGAGAACTCTTTGGCCAGCAATATGACATTTAGGTGAAATTTGCAGTATTCTATTGCTGACGTATCATCAGATGGAGTCAATGAGTATATATAGAAAGTTCATGATCGAGGATTATTGCCAGAAATATGTCCATTATGTCAAATATGCAATACTCTAAGGTCAAGTAACATCAGAGTGAGCCTGTATAAAAGTTCATGATCGAGGACAAAAAAATATGGTCATTAGGTCAAATATGGACTCCAGTATGGCTGATGTGACATCAGAAGGCGTCAGTAAGTATATGTAAAATGTTCAAGATCCAGTATTCTTTGGCCAGAAACATGTCCATTATGTCAAATATGCAATACTCTACGGCTCAAGTAACATCAGAGTGAGGCCTGTATATAAAGTTCATGATCGAGGACTCTTGGGACTGTAAAAGTTTAATCGTCTAAAATGGACTCTTGTAAAGCTGAAGGAAATAAAAACAGGAGTCAATGACTATGAATGGAAAGTTCAAGATCGAGACTAATTAGCCAGAAATATGTTCAGTATGCCTAATATGGACTTTTATGGGTGAAGTAACATCAGAAGGAGTCAATAGTCATGTATGAAAAGTTCAAGTTTGAGAACTCTTTGGCCAGCAATATGACCTTTAGGTCAAATTTGCAGTATTCGATGGCTGACTTATCATCAGATGGAGTCAATGAGTATATATAGAAAGTTCATGATCGAGGACTTATTTGCCAGAAATTGTCCATTATGTCAAATATGCAGTACTCTATGGCTGAAGTAACATCAAAATGAGGCATGTATACAAAGTTCATGATCGAGGACTTTGGGACCGAAAAACTTTAATCAAGTCTAAAATGGACTCCTGTATGGCTGAAAAACTCAGATGGAGTCAAGACTGGCCAGAAATATGTTCAGTAGGTCAAATATAGAAGGCTGAAGTGAAATCAGAAGGTGTCAATGAGCGTATAAAAACTTCAGTGTCGAATACTTTTGGTCAGAAATATGTTCCGTCGGTCAAATATGAACTACTGTCTGGCTAATTAATCTCAGATGGAGTCAATAATTATGTATACAAAATTCATGATCGAGGACAAAAAAATGTTTAAGTAGGTCTAAAATGGACTTCTGTATGGCGGAAATAAAATCAGAAAGAGTCAATGAGTATCTACAAAAGTTCAAGATCAAGCCCTCTTAGGCCAGAAATATGTTTCTAAGGTCAAATATGGACTACTGTCTGTCTTATGTAACACCAGAAAAAGTCAATAAGTCTGTATAGATATTTCATCATCAAAGACTAATTTGCCAGAAATTTGTCAGTAGGTCAAAAATGGGTTCATACATGACTGAAGTAGCATCAGAATGAGTCAATGAGTACGTATTGAAAGGTGAAGATTGAGTACAATTTGACAGAAATATGTCCATTAGGTCAAATACGCAATTCTCTGGCTGACATATCATCAGAGGGTCAATGACTTTATATAAAAGTTCATCATCAAGGACTAATTTGCCAGAAATTTGTTCAGTAGGTCAAAATGGGTTCATAAATGACTCAGGCAAGATCAGAGTGAATCAATGAATATGTAATGAAAGGCCAAGAGTACTTTTGGCCTGTATGGAAACAGTATGGCTGATGTGACATCAGAATGGCGTGGAGTCAAAGAATATGCATAGAAAGTTCAAGATCAAGCGCACTTAGGCCAGAAATATGTTCCTTGGGTCAAATATGGCCCTGTCTGTCTACTCAGAATCAATGAGTCTGTATAGAAAAATTTCATCATCAAGGAGTAATTTGCCAGAAATTTGTTCAGTAGGTCAAAATGGCTTCATATATGGCTGATGTGACATCAGAATGGTGTCAGTATGTATATATATAAAAAGTCAGTAGGTCTTATATGGAGTTCTGTATGGGTGAAGTCAAATCAGAAAGAGTCAAAGATTATACATAGAAAGTTCAAGATCAAGCGCACTTAGGCCAGAAATATGTTCCTTGGGTCAAATATGGCCTACTGTCTGTCTACCCAGAATCAATGAGTCTGTATAGAAATTTCATCATCAAGGAGTAATTTGCCAGAAATTTGTTCAGTAGGTCAAAATGGCTTCATATATGGCTCAAGAAACATCAGAGTGAATCAATGAGTGTGTATTGAAAGTTCAACATGGAGTCATTTCGGACAGAAATATGGTCATTAGGTCAAATATGCAATACTCTACGGCTCAAGTACATCAGAGTGAGGCCTGTATATAAAGTTCATGATCGAGGACTTTTGGGACTGTAAAAGTTTAATGAGTCTAAAATGGACTCTTGTAAAGCTGAAGGAAATAAAACAGGAGTCAATGACCATGAAAGGAAAGTTCAAGATCGAGGACTAATAGCCAGAAATATGTTCAGTATGACTAAATGGACTTCTTATGGGTCAAGTAACATCAGAAGGAGTCAATAGTCATGTATGAAAAGTTCAAGTTTGAGAACTCTTTGGCCAGCAATATGACATTTAGGTGAAATTGCAGTATTCTATTGCTGACGTATCATCAGATGGAGTCAATGAGTATATATAGAAAGTTCATGATCGAGGACTTATTGCCAGAATATGTCCATTATGTCAAATGCAATACTCTAAGGTCAAGTAACATCAGAGTGAAGCCTGTATATAAAGTTCATGATCGAGGACAAAAAAATATGGTCATTAGGTCAAATATGGACTCCAGTATGGCTGATGGACATCAGAAGGCGTCGTAAGTATATGTCAAATGTTCAAGATCAGTTTCTTGGCCAGAAAACCATGCTAATTATGCAACTACTGCCACAATCCCCCCTCTACGCGCTCCAAGTAACCAATCCTCAGAGTGGGGCCGTGTATCATAACAGCGTCTCCGATCCGAGGACTTCTTGGGACTGCTACAACAGTTTAATCGTCCTAAAACCTGGGACTCCTCTGTAAAGCCTGAAGGAAAATAAAACAGGACCGTCAATGACTATGCACATGGAACAGGTCAACGATCGAGCGACTAATTAGCACAGAACACCCAATATGTTACAGTTGTAATCATGGATTCTTTTGGGTGCTGATCCCTCACCGTAACCCATCCAGACCAGGACGTCAATAGTCATTATGAAAAGTTCAAGTTTGAGAACTCTGTGGCCCCAGCAATGTATGACCTTTAGGTCAAATTTTGCAGTATTCGATGGCTGGGTGGGGGGACCTATCCTCAGATGGAAATCACCAGTCCAATGAGCTATATAGAACGTTCATGATCTGAGGATTATTTGCCAGATATGTCCAGATGTCAAAAATATGCAGACTCTACTCGGCTGACCAGAACCTCACCAATGCCCCAAAGGCCCACCCAATAGTCCAACATTGTTGCCGGGCGGCGCGGCCCCTAGGAGATCATACTGCACATCAAAACAGTAGCCCACCAAATGGTTAGAAAAAAAAATCAGGATGGGCTGGCTTAATTGGGTAGA
>JAOTNS010000932.1:0-106756 GCA_028476615.1 Culter alburnus
CGACGTCAGTCTGTGCGTGACACCAACGATTTTTGCCATGGGCTATTGGTCGTGGGTAAGCGAGTGGTTAGCATCAGTGTGGTACTTTGTGAGGGGGGACAGGGGACGGCCTACGCGTCCGACCCTTGCGGGGCAAAGGAAGGACAGGCAGCGTGCCATGATCGAGCATCGTGTTCGGGGGTCATCTCGGTGTGAGACAAACACCACTCAACGAACAGGTTATCACATTCGGGTGCGTCAGACGTCTTGTAGACCGTATGCCATGTGGCCGAAGTGATGTTGTTAAGGCAGCGCGATGGTGGAGGAGGTAAGAGTCACCTCAGAAGCCGGTGCCTCGGTGCCACTCCGGGGACCGAATACATGTAGAGTTATCCAGGAGGGGGGGTTCGTAACTGGGGCGGGTGTTACCAGCAGGAGTGCCACCGCTCTGAGAAAGAAATTCCATTACCTCAGAGGAATGTGAGCACAAGGGGGGAGTGCTGATCGAAGCGAGGGAGTAAGACTCCGATGGGAACGGCGGTATCACGTGTGGTCGCAATGAAGGTCGCATACTATAAGGGACCTGGTCATCCTCATGGGCAACATCCGCTGACTATTGCAGCAGATTTTGGGTCCTGTGCGTAGGCAGAGCTCACGGGTGTGAGGTGAAACTGCCGTAACATTTGGACGCCGGCCCCGGGCCAGCGTATGTAGTGGCCGAGTGCTGTTCTATACCCGAGTGTTCCACTCGGTCAGAGAGTAAAACAACTGCAAGTGAGAGGTTTCTGGTGAGGCAAACAGTCTACCTGAGCTCTCCGAACTCTGTCCAGATCAGCCGGACCACCTGGGGATGGAGTCGCCACTCTCCCGGCAGCGCAGCTCGTGAGAGCTCGTCGGCCGCACGGTTGAGCACCCGGGAACATGAATGGTGTGAAGCGACCTCAGATGCTTCGACTCCACAGGAGGAGATGGCGGGCGAGTTGCGACATGCGACGGGAGCGTAGACCACCTTGACGGTTGATGTACGCAACGTCGCAGTGTTGTCCGTTCGGACCAGTACATGCTTGCCTCGTAGCGGCCCCTTTGAGGCGGCTCAGAGCAAGGCGTACTGCAAGCAACTCGAGCAGTTGATGTGCCACTGCAGATGGGGTCCCGTCCAAACCGCTGAAACTGCAAGCCCGTTGTACGTGGCACCCCAGCCGTGGTCGAGGCATCCGTGAAACCCAGCATGCCGGGACACCTGTTGTAGGGCAATCCGGATTGCCACCCGGAACGTGCCGCGTTGCCACGCCCATCTCGGACTTGGCCGTGAAGCCAGTGTTAAAGCGTCTCATATGAAGCAGACCGAGTGTTAGCAGCCATATGCCCCAGGAGCCTCTCAAAGTATTTCAGTGGGACCCACTGTCCTGTCATTGAATGTTCAGGCAGTTCAACACCGACTGAGCACGTTCCTCTGTGAGGCGTGCTATCTGTTCGACCGAATCCAACTCCATACCGAGAAAAGAGATCCTCTGCACCGGGGCGAGTTTGCTCTTTCCCCAGTTGACCTGAAGCCCCAACTGACTGAGGTGTGTGAGCACCAAATCCCTGTGTTCGCACAACTGATCCCGAGACTGTGCTAGAATGAGCCAGTCGTCGAGATAGTTGAGGATGCGAACACCCTGTTCTCTCATGGGAACAAGGGCTCCCTCCCCGACTTTCGTGAAGACGCGGGGAGACAGGGGCAGCCCGAAGGGTGGGACTCTGTACGGATATGCTCGTTCTTCGAACGCGAACCGCAGGAATGGCCTGCGTCGCGGAAGAATCGAGACATGAATGTACGCGTCCTTCAGGTCGATCGCTGCAAACCAATCCTGGGGACGGATGCATTCGAAAATGCGGTTCTGCATGAGCATCTTGAACGGTAGCTTGTGAAGGCTCCGATTCAAGACTCGCAGATCCAGGATAGGTCGTAACCCATTGCTCTTCTTGGATACAATGAAGTAGGGACTGTAGAACCCTGACCTCATATCGGCTGGAGGGACCGGCTCTATCGCGTCCTTCGCCAGTAGGACTGCTATCTCCGCACCGCAAGACAGGCGCAGACATCTTTCACTGTAGTGAAGAGGACGCCCCTGAACTTGGGGGAACTTGGTCCGAATGAGCCAGCGAGACGGACTGGGGAGCGCTAACCAGGCTCGCAGAGACCATACAAGTGGGACCAAAGGGACCACTGGAGTACCCACAGTGGGGCAGCGAGGTGGAACACAGGGACGCGGCTCGGGGGGCTCTCTTTGCGAGGCGGCCCGAAGCAGCATCACAGTGTGCTGGGCAACACTTACCTGGTTCCACGGTTGGACAGAGGGAGCAGTCAAGGCTTTGTTTACCCGCTGCTCGCTACTGTCCACTGGCAACAGAAGAGGGGGGAAGAGAGTGGTGAGGTTTTTCTCCTCCCACTGCTCTCCAAGCCCTCTTCAGACCTGGAGATGGAGGAACTACTCTTTTTTTTTTTTTTTTTTTTTGAAATTTGGGTACAGAACAAACCCAATAAAAGGATTTACCACCCGCCCTCCTCCAGGGGGAGGAAGAGCAGCCCCACCCATCTCTGGGTCGCCCGTCTCAGGGGTGATTTTCTCACCAACCGCTTAAACAGCAGCAGAGACTGGAGGTGTCATCTCCCCGCAATGAACACAGTAGAGCAGGCTGGGCCGGAGTTTTTTGCAGGGGATGACACCCATGGCGACGAGCAGACTGAGGGGCGGCTCAAGAGGAACTCAATGGTTTGTCATGGGAAGCTCCCTGGTCTGCTACTAACTAAGGAGAACCGCTGGGCTCAGTCCTCGTCAGTGTCACCGAAAGGCCACCTCGTGAGATGGGAGCATTGAGAAAGCATTAGCTTGACAACTCTCGCACCTCAAGGTAAGCCAGGGGGCGCTTCTGGACCACTGAGGTGGACATCGTCTGGCTGAGGGCCTGCGCCGTGACTTTGGTCACGGTTAGTCAACAAGTGCAGCTCAACCCCGGCTCAGAACTACCCTCATGCATTAGAGTGCCTTGGCCTCACATGCAGGTGGGAGTGGTCTGTGTACAGCCACCCCATCCAAGAGGGCAGTGAGAGAGGAAAAACTTATGTAGATTTTGGCGCTTTTGGCATTCCATATTTATGGCACCAATATACCTCCATACTGCCAAGTTTTCCATGCACATCCGGAATACCCGGAAAGCATGGCTGTGAACTCTGAATCGAGTCAGCATAAGCCACCCCATTACAGGGCAGCATCACCCTCATTTCCAGAGCATAACAGCACTCTCTCCGATGCTGCAATCGACGTCTGACCCTCAGCTGGAGCTCTGAATGAAATGCTAGGTTCCCCTATGAGAAGGACCAGCAATCCAATCCAGAAACTGCACAGCTTGCAATGCGCTAGAGAGGGAGGGGCCCTAGGGGGTTGGTTCCCCGAAGGAACCCCTCAACCTCATGTCACCCAAGCCATATCAGCAAAGTAGACCTCTTCTGGTGCACCAGAGAGGGCGCTACAATGAGATTAGGCAAGGGAACGCGCATCTAGAGCGCTGAGCGAGCGCTGGGTTGCCGTGACAACCCGCGCTCCAGCCCGACAGCTCGACGGCACACGACACACAGAGGAGCGAGAGGTTTGCTCTCGCTGATCTCTACGGTCTCCCAGAGTGTCGGCAGACCTGCAGCTGTGCTTTTACACACAAGTGGCAGCTGGCCAACAACAGAGGGGACTCAAACTTCCCGGAGAAAGAAGAGTCACGACCGGCGTGTCGACGTGATTATGTTCTCATATGAAAACATGAATCACCCAAGAGCATCGCCTTAGCACGCGCCCAGACATGTGAAACAATGTTCGTGGCCGTCAGTGAGGACAGGAAACAACCAACAACCAGAAGCACACAGGTAGAATGTCATCTTTTAAAAGACGCAAATCTACTTGTGTAAGCTCTTTTAGGGACTACTCTTTTAGGTGCCGAAGCACGCAGGGGAATGACCGCTGCAGCACAGACAGGGGATAGTGCAGCCCGTCGTGTGTACTCTCTCCTTGTAGCCGCCCTCACCCCCTTACCAGCTATGAGAACAGCTCTTAAGCGCTCAAAAGCGCACCGTTCACCAGCCGTGAGCACAGCTTTTTACAACTGAGGCTTTGCTCTCTCAAAAAGGCAAAACAAAAGAAAAGAGAAAATAAAGAAGAGAGATCGGTCCCGCTGCAGTGCTGTCCACCTGCACCAACACAAGAGCAGATTTACCAAAAAAGCTGACTCGTTGAAGACAAACACTCGCTCGTAGACACCACTGTTTGTTACAGACGGTTCAGCTCCGAAGCGAAAAGCTGAAGATGCAACGCACCTGCTGCTCATTATATACCCGCGCTGCGAGGCGAGCAGCTGATGCATATGATTGCATGCCAATGTGCATTGGCTCGTTGTAGTTACACTCGAAGTAGATTGGCCTCTCTAGCGAGATTCCTATTCGTCGGTCTGTCCGACGTACGTCGAACGTGACCGACTGAAAGGGAACAAAAATGATCAAAAGATAAAACAAAGATAAATAATATAAACCTGTCTGTCAATGTAAAAAAAAATAAATAAATAAAGAAAGAAAAGTAAGGGGATAAGTCATTTTAACTAATTAGTCATGATAAGATCTTGATCTATCTGTAATAAATAAAACATGTGAAACTGATATTTAACTCACCGTATACAGTGAGACAAACAAAAGAATGGCTTCTGTAAATTATGTTCTGTTCATAACATCCAGTATGTTCAGTTGTGATGTTTGTGATGGTCAGAGATCCAGTTTGATTGTCCCACTTCAGTCTGTCTCTGAATCTCCCATCAAGAACATCATCATATACAGTGATGTTGTCGACCCGTTTATTGATTTCAGCTATTAAAGTGTTTTCATATTCAAACCTCCTCTTAATCACATCCATCCATTTAGTAAGATCAGAGTTTAGAGTGACTGAATCTCCCTCCGTCAATGACACTGTCAAACACACAGAACAAACAGAAACAGGGTTTGTCACAGAAAAAAGAAAATAATGGCTTATTAAATTAAAGTTTAAAACTGAAATAATATACAAAAATAAACAAAATGGTGAATGAAAAAACAGGTGTACATTTTGTGTGTGTGTGTGTGTGTGTAAACTCACCATTGACAGTGAGATAGAAATCAATCCACATATAATTATCCAGTTGATAAACTCCAGCATGTTCAGTTGTGATGTTTGTGATGGTCAGAGATCCAGTTTGATTGTCCAGTTTCAGTCTGTCTCTGAATCTCCCATCAAGAACATCATCGTTTACAGAATCTGTCGGCCCATTGTTGATTTTAGCTATTAAAGTGTGTTCATATCCAAACCTCCACTCAATCACACCAGCATCCGTTACTTCAGTACGACCAGAGTTTAGTGTGACTGAATCTCCCTCCTTCACTGACACGCTTACTTTCTTCACTACTCCACACTGTTCTGCAACACCTGAAGAACAGAGTTTTTCACAGATTAGACATTAAACATTAAAGTAAAAGTGTTTTTTTAGTTATTTTTCCATATAAAAATATTTCTCTTTTAATTCATCATCTTTTGTTGTTGTACTGCTGCAGATATTATTCACGTCACATTGAAATGAATTTTTAATGAAGGCTTTATCAACCAACATCAAGTGATTTCAACGCTTTAATGTCACACTAAAACTAATGCTGTTTGAGTATCTGAGCTTCATATTTATATTATATTAGTTAATTAATGAGTTTAGAGCTGAATTCAAACCTAATCTCTCAGTAAAATCACAGTTAAATTATTTTTAACTGTAACGTGTTTGTTCTGTTTAGGTTTAGTTTTCTCTCTCTTTCCATTTGCCTGTGTTCTCTATCATTAGTTCATTAATCCCAGACCTGTTTCTGTTCTTCCAATGATCTCCTGTTATTTAAAGCCTGAGTTCTGTTCAGGTTGTTTCTCCCCTTGTGAAAAAGAAGTGCACTTAATTGTATTGAAAGTGTACTTGTGTGTACTTAGTATACTTTTAAAAAGTGCACTTGCAGATAATACAATATAATTAAAATTAAAGGCCACTTAAGTGTACTTAAATAGAATATACTTTAATGACAATATTTATTATCATGCTAAGTGCACTTTTTAAAAATGCACTTTGTAATATGTCAAATTAAGTTGTACTTAAAGAAAGTACACTTTATGAAAATATTTATTAACACGCTTAAGTGCACTTTTTAAAAGGCCTTTGTAATAATGTCAATTAAGTTGTACTTAAAGAAAGTACACTTAATGACAATATTACTAACACGCTTGAGTGCACTTTTTAAAAATACACTTTGTAATAATGTCTTTTAAGTTGTACTTAAAGAAGTACACTTAATGACTTAATAAATATTTATTATCATGCTTAAGTGCACTTTTTAAAATGCACTTTGTAATAATGTCAAATTAAGTTTTACTTAAAGAAAGTACACTTTAATGACAATATTTATAACATGCTTAAGTGCACTTTTAAAAATACCTTTGTAATAATGTCAAATTAAGTTTTACTTAAAGAAAGTACATTTTAATGACAATTTTATTAATAGCTCGAGTGCACTTTTAAAAATGCCCTTTGTAATAATGTCAAATTAACTGTATTAGAAAGTACACTTAAATGACAATTTTACAACACGCTTTAGTGCACTTTTTAAAAAATGCACTTTGTAATAATGACTTATTAAGTTGTACTTAAAAAAAGTACACTTTAATAACAATATTATTAACACGCTTAGTGCAGTTTTTAAAAATGCACTTTGTAATAATGACTTAAGTTGTACTTAAAAAAAGTACACTTTAATAACAATATTTATTAACACGCTTAAGTGCAGTTTTAAAATGCACTTGTAATAATGACTTATTAGTTGTACTTAAAAAAGTACACTTAAATGACAATATTTATTACACTTTTTTAAAAATGCACTTTGTAATAATGACTTATTAAGTGTACTTAAAGAAAGTACACTTTCATGACAATATTCTAAACATGCTTAAGAGCACTTTTAAAAATGCACTTAATTTTTACTTAATTATGACTTTATAGTGTTTTAAATAAGTAAACTTATTCTGATGTATTGACTTATATATTAAAGCACATGAAAAATAATTTATTTAATTTCAACTTAAGTGTGTTGTCCAAGATGACATTTGTTAATGTATTTTAAATGTGCTTAGTCTTTAATAAATACTGTGTGCATTAATACACTTGAAATTTATTTTTCTGAATTTCAAAACACTTGCTTATACAGTGTATAATCCTGTACAACTTATTGTTGAAATTTTTATCACCAGCTCCTGCTCTAAACTCGACTAGTGTCAGTTTTCTACATAATATTTGACATAAAATGTTTATTTTTATTTTTTACGGAGTGCTGTATTTGTGATACTTAATGCAACAGTGCTGTACTTTACATATCTGTATAATACTTATATATCATTGTTGTTCTAAGTTGATTAAACCTATTTAATTGCAAGCAAAAGTTTAACAGATCTAAAAATTAATTTGAATTCATATTCAGTTAAAATACATTTAATTTTAATCAGACTAAACTATAAAATAATATTGAATTTCAGTTAGGTGAATGAGTCAAGTTCTGTAAACTTACAGTCTAACTACAACAATGAATTAGAAAAACTTCAACTTGAACAAATTTAATCATGCGCATGCGCCACAATACTACATCATGACGGCGCATTACTTCACCAGAGTTTGAAAAATGCACCTTCAGCCATCTTTCTGTGATCGCGATGCGTGAGGCAACTTTGCTGATCAAAGAAGAAAACAAAGGAGCGCACGTTTGGATGACTACAGATGAGACGTTATGTATTACAAATAAAGAAGCAAGTAAGTATCTTGATATTGATATATGCTCTCTTCATTTTTATTTTTTCACCGGAACATAGCAGTTCTTATGAGTGTAACTTATTTAGTTTAATTGCAATATGGAGGTGAATTAATCATGTTTCCTGTAATTTATTTATGATTGCATTATAATAATTTCTTATATAATATGAACGTGGTCGCGTGTGTGGGCGTGTTCAAAGAATTTGGCTGCTGAAAATATATTTAATTGAACTCTGACTTTTTAAATCATTTAAATGACTTTAAGCTAAATTTGCAGAACTATATTCAAAGATCTGATCTTGTAACATTAAAGACAATTATACATTTAATCGCTATTATAACCACCAGTAATGCTTATAATCTATTTTCTTTTTGCATTTGAAAAGTTAGTTGTTCAATTACTGTTGTGTTTGTAATATGTAATATTTTTGTGCTTATCTGTTGTTTTATATATTCATTTTGTAGGATCAGTACAGATTTGTTATTGGAGATACAGTGCAAGCTGTGTGGAATCAAAGACCTGTATTGATGAGGTGATGTTCCATGTTTTTCCATTAATTCAGCCACCCTGATCACACACTACAAGCTAAAACACTGCCATCAACTGTCCTTATGGCTTTTAAATGCTTTGAATCTTTTCTGTTTGCAAGTAATAAATTCTCACCTGTGCACTTACAAATCCCCATCTATCATTATATATTTATATTTATATATAATGATATTATATAATTATTTTCAAAGCAAACCCCTCAATTTGCTTGGGCCTTGGGTTATTTATCTATATTTGTGTAATTGATAAAGTTATGTTTAATTCCTTGTAAAGTAGGAATAAAATGTTTATAAAAATGTTCTCTATTTTGAAAGGCCAGTGTCAGTGAAGATGGTGTGGTCACTGGAATCCTGGTGTTTGTGGGAAATGTGAAGGAGCTTCTCCCAGGATTCTACAACAGTGTTGTCCTGATGACTGAGGTAATTCATCTTGGGTGATGCAGTTGCGGTCAAAAGTTTACTTACACCTTGCAGAATAACTGCTTCATCAGGGAAGTACTAAATAAAGAAACAAATACAATGCTAATTTGTATGATTTGTTTGTTTTATAATAAAGTTATGATTATGTAAACTTTAGAATTACATAATCATATTTCTACTCTAAATTGTTTTTTGAAATATAAACATTTAAATTGTAGCTGTCATAATTATGTATTCAAACATTAAATACATAAATTAATTATAAAAAAATATTTTAAATAAAATTATAATGAATATGTAACGTGGTGCATATAATTAGCAGAATGCTCCTCTCTATAGCTGACTAATGAGTTTATGCTGAATATGATTTTTCTGAAGTAAATGTGATGTTACGTGACATTGTTTACAAGCTGTTTCATCAACATGTTTCTCCAACCAATACGACCATATAGGTCATTTGTCACTTTCCCTGAAATACGACTCATAAGAGCGTTTACTAAAGTGGCGCCCCTATCGACAACAAGATACTTCATTTTAATTCATGAAATACGACCCATAAGAGCATTTGCTTTCATTTTAATGCATTGTTCCCTTTATCTGCGTCATATATTGGGTTTCGCGTAGCTCAACTGGTAGAGCATTGCAATAACAATATGCAATCATGTGATCATGCGATCGTGGGTTCGATCCCAGGGAACACGTGCTCATAAAGAGTAAATGCACTATAAATCACTAAGGGTAGGTTTAGGGGTGGGGTGGGTGTAGTCATTAATAAAAATCATTTTTGATAAATGGAAATAGGAGAAATGGTGTAAAAAGTCCACACATTGCATTTAAATGAACATGCATTTTGATTGGTAATGACAGTCATACGTCATTCATGACGACAGACGTAACACGACACTGTCATTATTTTACGCCCACTAGAGGGAGCATGACTTCAAAACGTAAATATAGGTCGTAATATGGTGCTTAAAAAACGACCTATAGGGTTTTTTTTTTGGAGGACAGTCTGTGTTTCATTGACGTCTTTCCGCGCGTTGAAACACTGATTGAGCGATTAAATGTGACAAGTTATGGGTCAGTTGTACTGTATCTTGTAACATACCTTCAGATGTTCATTCATATTTATTTCACACTGTAACTGGTATTAAAGTGGAGGAAATTATCAGTACACAGTAAACATCTTGGCCACAGGCTTCAATCACTATCAGCAACTCTTTGCCTTTAGGGAATACCAAATGGGTTTTTATTATTTTCAAACCTACAAAGGTGTATATAAACTTTGGAGTTCTGTATATATATCTATATCTATTGATTTCATTCGATTGAACCAATTATAATAATGGACTGACTCTTACTTCTTTTTTGTTTTTTTTCCTCCAGGTATTTATTTTTTTTACTTTCTTGCCTCTTTGGAACATGTTCATTTATGCATACTGTGTAGAGGTGGTTCGCAGCTTCATGGACATTTAAGGTTTTCTGCCGATGAAGAGCTTCTGGGACATTGACATAAACAGCACTTTTTCATACAACTTTTTGGTTTTCTTGTTTTTGTGCCTTTGGAATTCATTGTTTTTTTGTTTGTTTTGTTTTTTCTTTTCAAAATTACATTCACTGTAATGCTGGAGTAAGATTTTAGAAGAAACCTTTTGTCCTGTTAATGTTTGTGCTAGTAAGGGTTGCAGAGCTTATAAGTAACAAGGTTTACAAAAGGTAACACTTTACAAAAGGTCTCGCTTGTTAACATCAATTAATATATTAGACAACATTATCTAACTATGTGCATTGACTTTTTTTTACAGTATTTATCAATATTTGTTAACATTAGGCAATAATTTTTTTTTTTTCAAGTTAATAAAATGTATAGTTATTGTTCATGTTAGTTTACAGTGCATTATCTATTAACATATGCAACTTTTGATTTTAATAATGCATACGTAATATTAACTAGGATTTATAAATGCTTAAAGTATTTTTCATTCATAGTTCATGTTAACTAAAGTAGTTAACTAATAGAAAATTATTGTACAGTGTTACCCAAAGTTTTGAATCTTTTCTTTTCTTTACATTTTGTTTGTATTAATTCATGGGTGTTATCTTATTTATCATCTTATACAGAATGATTTTTTTCTGAAAATGTAAAAATGCAGAAAGATTGTGATGGGTAGGTTTAGGTACCTTTGTATGTGATGGAGAAAATTATAGTGCATATAAGCCTCACTGTCCTCCAGACTCTTTCTAAATGAGAGTTAAAGTGTTGTAATTGTTTGTGATTGTGTATAGTGTTTCTTGGGTTTTTCTTGTGCATCAAAAAGGTTTTTGTGCATTTGTTTTAGAGATTATTTTGTCAGTAAATGGAGGGTTTCAATTTGCATTTGTGTTGATTGTAATATTTTGAAATATACTAAATTGTAACTTCATTATTATATGTACAAATAATGTAATTACAAATGTATTAAATTATATAATAGTGTACATGTAAATTACATTAAAGTATATTTAAGTTCACATTAATTGCTTGTCAGTACATTCGGAAGTATACTTTTACCATATTTTAAGTACATAAAAAATTGTATTAAAGTCCTACTTAAGTGCTTTAAAAAAAATCATTTAGAAGTTCAACTTATTGCATTTAATATGAACTTAATCTGTGATATATTTGAAATTAATTACAAATAGAATGCACTTAAGCGGCTGAAAACATTACATTTAATTCACACTTAAGTGTATTGATACTGATATTAAAATATATTTTAGTTCACATTAATTGCTTGTTAGTGCATTGGGCAGTGCACTTCAACTATATTTTAAAGGTACTAGAAGCAATTACGAAGGTTGTCATAAAGTTGTATTAAAGTACCACTTAAGTTGTTCAAAAAAATCACTCTTAAGTTCAACTTATTGCATTTAATATGAACTTAATCTGTGATATATTTGAAATTAATTACAGATACAATGCACTTAAGCGATGAAAACATTACATTTAATTCACACTTAAGTGTGTTCTTTTAAAGTATATTATTTTTGCAATAAGTACACTTTATAAAAGTATACTAAAGTGCACTTTTTTTTCACAAGGGTCCTCTTGATTCTCCTGTGTATTGTGTGGATTATTAGATTAAAGACTGTTCTTTGAGTTATTTCCTGAGTCATGAGCTTCACTACAGCCACCGTCGCTGACACTAACAGTGAATGTTAATCTTCTCTAACTAATTTAACCAGTAATTTATCACATGGTACCAGAACAGACACAACTGAAGCCATAAAAACACATTTAAAACTCACCATCCAGATGCCACAAACAGAGCAAAACTAACTTGAGGAACATTTTCTTCATCGGTTCACTGAAAAGCCCACGATAGTAACTCTTAAAATGTCTGAAAATCCTCAGATTGATCTGAAACACACTGAACTGTGATATTTATCTGGTTGTGTTGAATCCTCCCCACCCTCAGTTAGTTTCCACTCACACATCCGTCTCCTTTAACATCACGAAAATCAACAAGTTTTTGCTGATCTTACATTTTCAAATGAATTCTGGGCCTGAATGAAACTAACAGCAGAAGAGTGAAATATTGGACTAGATATCTGAATCTACTGGTGTGTTATTAGTGTGAGCTGTCAATCATATTTGACTTGTGACTTTATTTCAGTGTAAAGATGTTTTGTGTGGAGTGGAAGATTTTTATCTTATTAGCAGGAGAGAAAATGAAGAAACGCCTCAGCCACAAACTGCTGACACACACAGTGACGACAAACATCCAGCAGAAGCTGTTTATCTACCGACAGATCAAACCAGTCACACTGATGGTTGAACAGATAAAATAAAAGAGAAAAACCACTGCAGCATCCATTTTGACTCAAAAGCCAGTAAATCACATGTATAATATTTGCCTGTGTTTTACAACAAAATTCATAAGTGAACATTAATGCAAATATACAGTAACCTGTAAATGTAATCGTTCATTTAGAAAAATATAATTTGGTTACCAGAATGTTTTGGTCTTTCAAAAATTTGATGTGAAATGTTTGAGTTCATAATCAGATTATTTATCTGAGCAAAATCTGAGCAAAATAACTCTTTTTAAACTGTACTTGAAACACATGTGTGTTTACCTTGGACGTTTCATCTGGAGAAACTGAGAAGTGTAGATTTGCTACCAAAGTGCGGAAATAATTTTTGATAGCATCTTTCTTTTGAAAGCCACATTTCTCGTATTTGTAAAACCGCTTTTTTGCATCTTAAAAACATCTCTAAATTACAGCATTTGCTCTCAATGTCAGATACAGAAAAGTTAATTAATGTGTTCATGACCTCAAGGCTAGATTATTGCAATGCTTTATGGGTGTTTGCTCCGCAGGCCTGATAAACCAACTCAAGTAACTAGAGTTCTTACTAGAACCAGGAAGTGTGACCATATTAGCCCTGTTCTGTCAACACTGGCTCCTTATCAAACATCGCATACATTTTAAAATCCTGCTGATTACTTAGAGAGCCCTGAATGGTTTAGCTCCTCAGTGCTTGAGCAGGCTTTTATCACTTTATAGTCCTTCATGTCCACTGCAGTCTCAAAATTCAGGCCAGTTGATAACACCTAGAATATCAAAATCAACCGCAGGCAGTAGATCCTTTTCCTATTTAGCACCCAAACTCTGGAACAGTCTTCCTAGCCTTGTTCAGGCAGCAGACACACTCTGTCAGTTTAAATCTAGACTAAAAACACATTTCTTTAACCTGGAATACACATAACACATTATCACAATCATAATTCAAATCCATTACAGGATTGTCAGGCTGCATAAATTAGGTCAACTGGAACAGGAACACTTCCAAACTGCCTGTGAAGACCTCGTCGACTAGACAGCCATCAGCACAGATCCTCAGCAATGACCACAACAACCAGACAAGACCTCTGAACAGACCCCTATGACCAGCTTCATCTCCTCGCTCCATAAGTGATGTATCCAGATCTTCAAGCAGAAGGAGCTGGATGGAATATTCTGATGATAAACATACACAATCTGACATGTGATGCAGGCTGAATCATAAACACGTGATTTTTGTTCATCTGGCCAGAGGAAGACTGGTCCCCTGACTGAGCTTGGTTTTTTTCTCTGTTTCTGTCACCTGATGGAGTTTGGATTCTTGCCACTGTCACCTCTGGATACTTAGTTGGGGACACTTAATATTCTGAAATATTATTGACTTGAATGCACTGACACTATTGGATGTGAACTGAACTGAGCTGGATGATGATATCATTGTCTTGCTTTACCCAAAAATGTTGAAATTTAAACAACAAAAATCAATGGTAATGGCATTGAATCAGTGTTTGCACTCTCAGAAAATGAAACACAACTACAACTGACTTAAAGGTGCCCTCGAATGAAAAATTGAATTTATCTTGGCATTGTTAAATAACAAGAGTTCAGTACATGGAAATGACATACAGTGAGTTTCAAACTCCATTGTTTCCTCCTTCTTATGTAAATCTCATTTGTTTAAAAGACTTCCGGAAAACACTCGGATCTCAACATAACACCGACTGTTACGTAACAGTCGGGATCATTAATATGTATGACCCCAATATTTGCATAATGCCAGCCCATTCGACGCATTAGACAAGGAAAGGCAGTATTAACGGCTGGATCTGTGCACAGACAAGGTAAGCAAGCAAGAACAACAGCGAAAAATGGCAGATGGAGTGATAATAACTGACATGATCCATGATATCATGATATTTTTAGTGATATTTGTAAATTGTCTTTCTAAATGTTTCATTAGCATGTTGCTAATTACTGTTAAATGTGGTTAAAGTTATCATCGTTTCTTACTGTATTCACGGAGACGAGAGCCGTTGCTATTTTCATTTTTAAACACTTGCAGTCTGTATAATGCATAAACACAACTTCATTCTTTATAAATCTCTCCAACAGTGTGTAATGTTAGCTTTAGCCACAGAGCATAGCCTCAAACTCACACAATCAAACGTAACCATCTAAATAAATACTTTACTCACATAATTCGAAGCATGCATACAGCATGCATGACGAACATCTTGTAAAGATCCATTTGAGGGTTATATTAGCTGTGTAAACTTTGTTTATGCGATGTATATATATAATGATGCCCCAAAATAGGCAGCTAAAAAAATTAATTAAAAAAAATCTATGGG
Source organism: Culter alburnus (assembly GCA_028476615.1). Lineage (NCBI taxonomy): Eukaryota > Metazoa > Chordata > Actinopteri > Cypriniformes > Xenocyprididae > Culter > Culter alburnus. The sequence goes on from JAOTNS010000932.1 coordinate 15,006, forward strand.
GTATTTTGAGCTGAAACTTCACAGACACATTCAGGGGACACCTAGGACTTATATTACATCTTGTAAAAAAACAATCTAGGGCACCTTTAAAGCCACACAGCCTGAAATCAACTGAAAAGAAGAAGACAATAAATCTCTCAAGATCTCAGCAGAAGCTCTTTTAGAGAATTAACAGAGGTTTAGATGTTAATGTTTTATTGAAAATGTTTGGTCACCATTACGGTGATCAGTGTTTCCTTTAGTTGGGCAGCTTGACTCTCTCTTTATTCTAATTCGTTATTTTGGGGGTTTATTCTCGTCGCTTCATAACATTAAGGTTGAACCACTGTAGTCACATGAACACATTTTAAATACATCTTTAGTAGCTTTATGGGCGTTTGAATGTGTAAATTAACTTGCTGTCAATGCAGTCCTCACTGAGCCATCTGATTTCATCAAAAATATCTTAATTTTGTGTTCTGAAGATTAACAAAGGTCTTATGAGTGTGGAACGACATGACGGTGAGTAATTAATAACAGAATTTTAATTTTTGGGTGAACTAACCCTTTAACGATGCAGATAATTCTTTTGATTCACACGCTAGAAGAGCCATGGCAGCAGGCCTTCAGCAAGCCCTAGTTTCCACCACTTCCAGACCCCACTCTCTTCCCTCCTCTCAGCCACACACAGCAGCTTTTCCCGGTGCTGCACCCCATACAACGATGCTCGCCCCTCTCAACGAATGCCTTGCCCCTAGCGGAGCAAGCTCAGCCATCTCAGCCATTTCATCCCACCATCTCTAACCCTCCCCACTGTCTGTGGCCTGCAGCTCCTAGCACGAGGCTGTCTCTGCTAGCAACACAGGCCCAGATAACACTTCCTTCCCCTGTTCCCTTTAACCTTTCCCCAGTGGCCTACAGCTCCTTCAGCATACCCTAGTGTGAGGATGTCTCCGGAAAACAACTTTGGACCTGAAGCTTTCCCCACCTAACTCTCTGACTCATAATTTTCCCCTCTTCTCTGCAACACAGATGCCCATACCACCGAACACAACCTCTGTGTAACTGCCTCCTGTCGCCAGCAACATCAGAGCACAGATTTGATCAGAAATTCAGGCAGATGGCTCCAGAAGTTGGCTCCAAGGCATCGCTATTCATCCCAGAAATCACCCATTGGGACGACTGCTCGACTCCAACTCCATATTTCCAGCCTTTTCCCCTAGAACCCTCCAATTATATCTAACAACATGGGGATGTTTTAAAACTTTTCATCTCACGTTCAATCTGACTTTTCTCTTCTCACTATTATGTTGTTCATCTCCTACATCCCAACACAGTCAAGAGCAAACTGGTTCCATTAAAGGCTATTTAAGTGGAATCCAGTTTTTCCATAAACTCATTTTTGGCTCACCCTCCACTGAAATAACCAACTATAACCAAATAACCAAAAAAATATTCTACACAATTATTATAGACAACCTCTAATGTTAAACATACTCAGATGCTCTGAACCTCTAATTTTAACCTTAAATTCATCCCACTGTTTCAGATTTATCAGCGTTAGGCAATGAAACCATCTCTTACTTCATCAAACAAAGTAAGACAGATCAGACAAAAAAAGGCCATTTCATTTACATCTTCAATCTCCAGTCACCTATCCAAATTTACTAAACCCTCCTATCCAACCTACATTTCAGAAAATCACAGGTTAAATCCCTTTCTGACCCGCTTTTTACAAATGATTCAAATCACCCTGTCGCATTTTTTTGGTTTCAAAAGCACCTCAAATTGGTCTTGAACCAATCTGGCATCTGAGCAGAGCACTTTTCAAGTCACACTTTTTGCATAGGCATCACAACCACAGCTGCTCAAAAGGCCTCTAACACATTGAAGCACTTGGTCATTGGTCATCAAGAGGCTTTCAAGAGCTACATTAGATCTAACTGTTTCCACATCAAAAGAAAAAAAAAAAATAGCACACCTAACCCTTATCAGCTAATCAACTCGTCGATCCCACCCGAGTTCCACCCTTCTCTTTCACTATCTTTGCTAGAGGTGGAAAGTCCAGCCCTGCATCCCAATGTGCATACTATCCACCCTAAATAGCATTGAATCTTACTTGTGTCACATACTATTTAGGATGGATAGTATGCACATTGAGACGCAGGCCAGGTGTCAGAAAGTAAAATCCTGCCATATTTTATTCCACCCACTGAAGCAGTGTTAAAGTTAATGAGATATTAATTGAGTGATGATTGACTGTTATTGAAGATACCTGATGTTCACAAGCAGAATCACCAAAAGAGAAAATCACAATTTTTAAGTCAGTGTTTCTGATTACTGGTTTGAATTGTTTGCATGTGTTTTTAACTCTTTGCCTGCAATTTGACTACTATTCTGGATTCACCGATAAAGCTGCGCTTGGATCTTACCCAAGTCTCAGAGCATTATGTTGAAGTACCAAAACTGTTTAATAAATTGTTAAACTATACAAACAACAAAATCAAAATGACTAAATTTTTAACTAAAATGTCAATACAAAATATAAAATAATTCAAAACTAATTCAAAAAATGAATAACTACTACACGATTATATTACATTACGATAATATTAGTACCTAAATATGCTTAAAAATGGTCATTTATAACACTGAAACAGTTTATTACATTTATTCACACTGTTATTAAAAGCAACAGTAAAATTATATATATTCACAATACAAACATGCAAAAAAGAGTTACAATCAGATTCATACACTTTAAAAGTATTGTTCAAATTCATTTTCTCCACAAGGATTTCAAGTTCTAATGAACCAAACAAATCAGATCTGTGCTGGATCACAATGATACAAAGTTTGTTTTAAAGCAAAACAATATGTATGAATTATTCACTTTATGCAGTCATATGCACATACAGTACGTTGATAACAAATCAAGTAAAAACTGACAGTACAATGTTTAGTGCAGATCTTCTTCACATTCAATTTGTCAATTTAATACATTTCGTAAATAATGTTGACTGTCCTGAGAACTCATGGTCTTGAAGATGTCACTGAGTGTTAACTGAGGGTTAAATGATGATTTGAGTGTTTCTATATTTCTAAACATCACAAAGCATTTGATTTATGAATTTATCAAGATATATGAATGCTAACTGTAGGTTATTGTTGAACTGAATATATAACAAATTATATCAATAGAGTGAGTGAATAAGCGCCATCTAGTGGTTCATCACAATGAAGCTTCACTCCAGAAACATTCGACTTCATCTGATCTGCTGAGAGCATCTCAACCTTCAGGAAACTGCTGAAAACAAACCTCTTCCATAACCATAAACCAATGCAATTATTATAATAAACATGCAAAATAATAATGTAAATATATTCCAGGTTTATAAGGTGCAATTACCAGATAATGTTCATCTAAATGTCCTAAATGATATGTGCTTCCAGTAACAGGAAGGTTATTTTTCCATAACATGTAAAACGAGTATTATGATTAGTAAGTGAAGTATTTCATCAGCACCAGCTTAAGTGTGTTTTTTGTAAATCACATCAATGGGAATAAAGTTGCAGAAACACACTGATCCAGTTAAGATCTGCTCAGATCACGTCACTTTTCTCCATCTGTAAGAAAACAATATATTACAGGATGTTAAAGTGAGAGAAATGAACAGATGTAACATTTACAGAAATCAGCACATCTGTTTCCAGTCAGTGAACAAGATTTAGTCTGAAGTGTTTATTGATTTTGATGGAAACTTGATGGAATATTATAAAACAGACCTTACGAAAACTCACCTGCAGATTCACAAATGCTTCTCAGATTTGATAGTTAAAGGTGTGTTAATGTATTATTCCAGTCATTCTCAAACAGTGTGTGTGCAGCCCATTTACAATAACTGTTTCCAGTTATAATGTTAAATTTGCAGACAAATACTACTGCTGCTCAGAATTAAAAGGAAAGCAAGGCTTTTCAGTCATTTTTGTTCATTTATTTAAATTTATTTTAGAATTAACTATTTGGTCAATTAATACATTTTGTTGTGCACTGTTATCAACTGATGTAATTTGTATTCATGTTTTAACTCTAAAAGCAAATGCATGGGAAATTATGGACAGTCCTGTAATATTATTGTAACTACACTGTAGAAGCATTATTTTACAGCCACCGCATATCGAAATCCTCAGTGTTAAATTGTTATATGAGTCCACACTCAGAGTGTGAAAAGCGAACACTGAATCAGTGTTGAAATTAATTAGATAATTAAGTAATTAATAAAGTAATGATTAAGCATTAGTGATGAACACCTGCTGTTGACAAGCAGAATCACTGAAGGACAGATGAACAACAAAAACAGAAAAAAGAAAAACATAAGAACTACAACTGACTTCCAGCCATAGTCTTAGATTAAATCAACTGAAGATAAAAGAAGACATTAAATCTCAGAAGGTCTCAGCAGAGGAGGATTAAACAACTCCACAAACAGCATTACCAGCTTCACTTATTACTAACCAGACTGACTTTATTTCTGTCATACATCTACAGAAGTTATTATTGAGAATTAACAGATGTTTAGATGTTGATGATATATTGAAAATAGGTTCTGGCTGAAGTCACCATCACAGTGGTTAGTGCTTGCTTTAGTTAGGCATTTTGACTCTTGACTTTTTAACATTAATTTTTCTCTGGATGTTGTAACTGTGTTTGTTATGGCAAGAACAGTAAAAGTTAATGTGATCAGATGATGTTGGCTTTATGAGAACATAATCATCATGTAATAGCCTCATCTACTTCTTATTCAGAGTGTAATTGTTGATTAAATAGGTTATGTATTAACAATTGCACATTATTTATATTCATCCCTGGTGATAACTTATAAAAAATATTAACTGTTCACATATTTTGTTATTTTTTTTAAAAAAGGACACCCTCTGCATACACACAGATATCAAGAATCAGCATATGAATCTCAACCATGGTGACATACTTCATGCCGCAATGCATGATGGGAGCCATACAATTCTGCTTGTTATCATCAGGTGTCTTCAATAATCGAACAATCATCACTTAATTAATCACTTGATTACCGAATTAACTTGCTGTATAAATACAGTACTTTATTGTATTAAAAACAGTATATTACCTGTATATAACTTATGTAAATTTACGGCAATTAGTTGCCAGGAATTTGCTGTAAAATTACAATAATTTTTTAACAGTGTGTTAAATAGCCTAATACTCTAATATATTAAATTAAGTCAATAAAAAGTGAACGGGTTAACTGAATTTCCAGTGATCAATGACACTCACCAGTGACACAAACACAGATGCTCCTGGTGATGCTGAATCTGCTGTTGATGATCTGAAGTTGATAAAGTCCAGAGTCTGTGATTCTGCTGTTTGTGATGGTCAGAGATCCGGTCTGATTCACGTTCAGGCTGTATCTGAGTCTCACAGCATCAACACCCTGCTTTACTGTAAAGATCTTACTCTGATTTCTGATCTGAGTGATGGGTCCGCATCTAAAACACCATGTCACCACATCATTGGAGCTGTTTATCACACCAGGACCTAAAGTGACAGATTCTCCCTCCTTCACCGACACTGGAGCAGGAACACCTGAAACACAAACCAACAGCTGCTGGACCATCTTTTGGGGGAAAATAAACTCCATTAGAGGAATTAACTGTGACAATAGTTGTGCATATTAAATGGATCCTGAGACATTCGTTAGAAACAAAATTAACTGTAAAACTGCTAAATATCAAGTTAATAGTGGACATGTCTTTTTTTATATAGACCTGCACATGTATTAGACATAGTGCATTACTACACTGAAATATATCTTTCTGCTTTATGATATTCCAAGATAGGGCAATGCAACAATCACCTGCAGTCATTAAATGAGATAAACTCACAAACTATTATGAGCTCTTCACACATTTTACAAATCTTCTGTACTTCCCCAGTGAACTTAAAACTATGAGTATGAAATAACAGATGTATTTAAAAAGATAAGACTTTAACTGTTAAAAGTGAATGGATCTCCAATAGAAAAACAAAAACAGGTCATGAGAAAAACAGCTCAATATCACTGGGATGAACATGCTGATATGATTTAAACATAACCTGCTTTTAAACATAATGACTCACTATCAACAGTAACATGGAAGATTGTTTCATTGTCACTGATTTTGATGATTTCTACTTTATATTTTCCAGAGTCTGTGCTTCTGATGTTCATGATGGTCAGAGATCCAGTCTGATGATCCAGCTTCAGTCTGTCTTTGAATCTCTCTTTGATCTCATTGAATCTCTCATTACTTTCATTACACTGAACATCTGTACAGACATCACTGAGATTTCCATTGATGCACGCGATGCGAATGTCATTAAAATACCAATGAATTCTCTCTTGTTGGTCTGTTTTAACACCAGTCTTTAGAGTGACTGAATCTCCCTCCATCACAGACACTGACACTGAACCAACAGCAGACACACCTGAAGAAAGAGTGAACAGTTCATTATAAATCATGCCTGGTATTGCCTGTATATAGAGTATTTAAAGGAAATATAATTATATTTTCAGAATGATGTTTTTTTGTTTTGTTTTGTTTTTTTTAAGTATTAAGCAAATGGTTTTGTCCGACTGGAGACATTTTATTGCACCTGTAGGGCAAAACGGCCTCTTGGTACAAGTGTAATTTTTGTTAAAAATCTAATAACACGAAAACTCTGGACATTTTTCATACTTGGTTTATAATTTATGCCATTGTCACTAAAACTATGAAAACTATTCTGGACACATTTAACTTCTGTTTCACAGAAAGAATGTACACAGTCCTTAAGTAATAAATTAAACTATTGATTCATTTGATTTGCACTGACAACAACCTGATGTAAATTTACTACAAAAAATATACATTACTTATTGTTTAATAAAGCACTTTTTAATAGAAAATATTTACCTTTTTTAAACTTTTTATTATTTTCAAAATAAAAGTTCAATAAAAAGTTTGCTAGTTGTCTTGTTGATCTTTGTTCAATAAAGAAAAATACATAAAAAGTTGTTGAATATTATTTTGGTTCATTAATATTTAGTTAATATTAATAATGCTAATATAGTATTACCTGGTTCTTGGACTTGTCAGGTCTTTGTCTGGATCTGGACTGACATAGTCTTGTTTGTGCAGAGAAATCTAAATTCTAAAATATATATATATATATATATATATATATATATATTCATTTATTTTTTTCAACCTGAAGAGAAATAAACAGATGTCTACCATGCAAGAATGCAGTAACTGCAAACAACTAAGGAAAAACTTCTTTGTCTCCATGTTTCCTCTCATACCTGCTTTATTACTGTGAATGAATGGAGCTGCATTTATAGACGACTCGGATGTTACTCAGTGGTGTGTTTCACTGTCAGAGACCACATGATCATTTAAGTTGCCAAGCACTTCATTTGAAAGTTGACGAGAGTACGTGGCAACGAGACGTGCACAGACATGGGGGGGGGGGGGGATTCTTGATTTCTACAAAATAATCAGTTCACACAGAGACCATGTTCTTCTTTAGAATTGACTAGGTTTATCACAAGAACAGGCAAAGCAACTATTTTCAAGTAGTAGATATATAGATATATTTAGAATAAATGACTGCACCGAGGAGAGGGACATAGTTTCACTAATAATTTGTTTATTTTGCACACATCAATAAATCGTTTTAATTCTTTTGTTGTTATTGGAATACTTCTTTCATGTAGTGGACAATTTTAAGATTTTGGTTCATGTCTTTTACTATAATGGAAAGAGAACTTAACCCTAACCCTACACATTTAGATGGTGTTTTTTAAGCCTACTACCATCCATCTGTTTGCATCTGTAGATTTCTTCTAATTAACCAAAACAAGCTAATCTGCATATTTAAACACATCAAGAGTTTTTACCTCTGAAATGTTATAAATACATTATATATTATAACAAATGCCTGCAGAGGGCACCAAAAGCCTGCTGATTTTTGTTGTTACACAGCACAGCACAGCACGATCAAATCCACGATTAAAGCCAACCACTATAATTAAAAAATTATTATTAGTAATTAGTAATATATTATTACATAGAAATGCTACGGCCAGTTTTAGTGATGTAATCTCCTGTGTAAGCATAGATTTAAGAATAGCATTATGTAATGATGTATTATGATTTTTAAATAGTTTTAATAAATCATGCATCCTTAGAAAACTGTCGAATAAAGTGGATCATGGATTCGCGTCTGTGGAAAGCTCTTCTTCTGGTATTGACAGCCCTACAGATATCTTTACCATGGTTCAAAACGCAATGCATAGCACATTAAAATAATTGAAATTATAATATGACATAAATTTCATTAGTATCAAATCAGGCAGATGTGTTGATGGTGGTCAAACTATTAACACGGCGTTAAACGTATAAATAATCTCACCCATAAATAGTTTCACAAGTTTGTGAACATACATAGGCTACCTGAAAGAAATGCATGGGATGGATCCATCTAGGGCTTTTTTCTTTTCGTTTCTCATCGCCAGACAGCAGTTGTATTTTCCCGGGAATAGTTGTCACAAGTTTTCGGCCAGCAGCAAACATGAGGTGGGGCATGTCGCGCGTGCGTACGGGAATGAATGGCATGTCGCAGAGGGAGGGCTGCTGAACTCGACAAAGCCAATCTGATATATTGTATTTATTTATTTATTTATTTATATTCAGTAAATATATTTTTGACAGGGAAGCTGTGCGCAAACAGGAATATTTATTAATTTATTAAAAAAAAAAGCACCCCAGAAAAAAAGGGCAGGGGCTCAAACCCCCTTTTATGTCTATGTGTGTACGTGCCTGCGTGGCAACCATGGCTCAACCATAACCCAAACCACTAGTGAGATCATTTAACACTGTAACAAAAACCTCACTGGGATTCAGGAATTATTTTGCAGCTCAATGTCTACTACACTATACAAAAATAAATTTACAGATGCAGATACAGTAACATACAGCAATTAACTTTTGGGATTTTTTTTATTTTTTTTTTATTTTACTATTGTAAATTGATCTTGCAGTAGATGAAAAGCATGAGAAAAATATGTATGAACTTGGTATGCACCACAATACAGTATACTGACAATTACAGTAAAAGTAAATTCAGCATCCTCTACACATTTGGCTAAATTTCATTACAGTATATACAGTACTATAGCAGTGTATAGGTCTTCTGACACAAGACTATAACCCTAGGCAGTCATTTCTCAGTTATGCAAAAATACAGTACACATAAAACATGGCTACAAAGAAAGTTGACAATCACAAGTTTGAGGGTGTGCAACATGCTCCAGTTTACTGTACATAGAATAGTGACAATTCCCTCATCTAAAGTACTGGTACTGTGTAAGTTTAAAGGGTCATGAAACCCCAGAACACATTTTTTGAGCTGTGAACAGATATGTATAGGCTGCACATCACTGAAAACACTAAAGGTACTCATTAATTTTATTTATAATTTGAAATGATGTGTAGATGTAACAACACTATCCACGTGGATCTTAGCTCATACTACAGAATAAAGTATCCGTGTTTAAAGTATTTATAGACATATTTCACATATTTCACATCAAGTCTTCTTCAAATGAATTATATTTGCAAACTGAACACCGATACAGTGGTGTGAACGTGATGACACGATTATTCTGATGAACAAAAGACTTAGAGAATGAACAAAAATTAAACTATGTCTTTATTTTTTCTGTGTTAAACTACGTTTCGTTTATCATGAGACTGCAGTGCTCGTAAACATAATCAAAAGAGCCTATTATTAGCCCTTTTAAATATTCTTTCGCATTTCTCCCTTGTGCTTGGGAGTTTGTTGTCATTTTTCTCTGTGCTCATATATTAATATTCATTATTCTGTATAATGAGTGTGTTGTAGGTCTGTGCTTCATTGGTTGTCCCTCTTCCCCCCTCTACACTCCCACTTTTCCAGAGCTTTACATGCCCATTTTAACAGACTTTTTCCAGCTCAGAGGTGTGAATGACCAGGCTAAAACAGGGGGGTTTCATGACCCTTTAAAACGCCTGTAAATGATTCACTCATCTCTCTCTCAGATTTCGACTGGTGTGTCATCAGTTTTGCTACCTAATGTTGTCATTGTTAAAGGTTTTGAGAAATGTGTCTTTGTTGTTTAGAACTGGATGAATTGAATCACTTATAACGTGTTGGCAATCGAGAAAAGCTAAAATACCTTGATTCTTACCTAACTCTGCTATTATTTTCTGTGATTGGGATCTCCTTATTGATTTCATGTTACTGTTTCGTCAGATAGCAAAAAAGACCTTTATCCATGATGAAAATGGAGAGGGCGGTCGGAGACTCAGCTCGCCAATTAGGAAATGAATTTCAGACATATTCGGATGGGAATACATTTCTCACAGGACTTCAGAGTAATCCGAGAAGAAGTAATTTTCCGTTTCATGAACAAATGGAAAAACAGTTCGTAAGTGAACGTGACTGTGCTGTGTAAGAAAAAAAGATGAGGACGTTGAAGATCTCGATGAAGAAGTTTATTGCAGCTTAGCAGTGACAAAGTACATGTAGCACCTTGGGTTCATCGGAGTCGGAATGAACCCAGAACATCCAAATCTCAAACCTTTTATCCTGTTTACAGTTCACCACTCTTCATGTAAATGTAGTTTCTCATGTTTTACCAGCTGTGGTCTGTATGTTAATGAAGTTGTGACACCTCATTGTCTGAGATGGTTCTCTGTGTCCCACACCCATTCCCATTCTACAATTGATGACCATTTGCTCAGGATTTGATCAACCCAAATGGTACATATACCAGTTGACTTTCTTTTTCTCTATGATAATACAGCCATTTTGGGGATGAGCTCATTCTAAAATATACTTTGGAGTGGAATCTGGGTCGAGGCAGACTACAGTTTCTTATAGCTGTGTTTTTGACTCTCAAAGAACCGGTTCATAAGAGTCACTTGTTAAAGAAGCTGACTAAACTGGGCACGCTGCATTTTTAGCTCATCACATTGAAGTGCCACTGCTGAAAAGCAGTACTTGAAACATTGCTTACATTAATATTTTATTCTGTGATAAGTTTGGGGTGGCAAAGCTTTTTCTTAGGGTGGCAGTTGCCACCCCATGCCACCCCGGTAGATCCGCATCCAAGATGTAGGTGACTCATTCGGGAGTGGTGACTTTCCACGTATTCCCAACTTCTGAGCCTGCTCGCCTGAAGTTATGGTTGATTGCTCTTTGGCTGGATATCAACACACCCATTAACGTACTGATGTTGTTGAGGCTCTGCAGAGATCATTTTTCCCCTGATGATTTTACATACCCAGGAGAGAATCACGTACGACTTTAACCATCAGCTGTGCCTATGGTTTTTCCACATCCAGCTGAGGTATGTGAACAAGATCTTTGTATGTGTCCTTTTTATTTGTAAAGCTGCACTTATGAAAAGTAACAAAACAAAATGAAGTTTTGATGTAATAAAACCATGTTTTTTTAGTGGTTTACTTCCATTTGTATAACAACTGTTGCATTACAGGCTCCATGTTTAAACTACGCCAGAGCACGTACACTGCAACGGTTGGAGTTAAAAATCATCATTTGTGTTCTTCTGAAGAAACAAAGTCACCTACATATTGGATGCCCTGGGGGTAAGCAGATAAACATCAGATTTTCATTTTTGGGTGAACTATCCCTTTAAACTGGGTGATCAGTCCCAGCAGGCACCGGACGTCAATATAACGTCAGATTGACGTTGGACCACTACGTCGGATAGACGTTGCATTTTGGTTGAAAATGAAAATCTGGTTGACGTCATAACCAAACGTCAGACTGACGTCAATCTCCAACGTTGGTCAGACGTTGCATTTTGGTTGAAAATTTAAATCGGGTTGATGTCAGAACCCAACGTCAGACTAACATCAATCTCCTACATCGGAGACATTGCGCTTTGATGGAAAATAAAATCAAAATCGGTATCTGTCAAAAACCAACAACAAATTGTCAAGCTGTCAAATTCCAACTTTAAAGAAAGATATGGTTAGTATGGATTTTGTTGGCATGACATTAAACCTTCAATTTTGTTGTAAAATAAAAATCAACATTCAGAGAGAAAAAACAACAACAAAAACATACCAAGAAACTCTAACAATAAGATCAGAGAGAGATCAAGATCCAATGTGAGACTACACCAAATTATTAAATTTTAAGACATTAGCAAAAAGAATAGTTTAACTTAATTTGAAAATGGAATTTACAAATGTTTGGTGGTTTTATCAGAAAAATGACAAAGAGATAAACTGGATTATAACAAATATGATTTATTTATTTGTTTTATTATTAACATTATTGGAACAGAACATTTTCAAAATAATTTAATTTTAACACCAACCTTATTGGAACTGAATATTTTTCAAAACATTAACATCAGTTTTATTCACAGCTTTTTTTCCTGCCACCTCCACCCACCTTGTCTGGGGCATATTTTAAACAAAAGGCGATGGCCGCTGCAATATTTGCCTCCGTCTCTTTTGATGTTTTGGACACTCTCTGTAAGAAACAGAGGTGGACATTCCAGGGGTCAGAAAGTAAAAGTCCTGCCATATTTTTATCTCATCCACTGAAGCATTAATGAGATAAATAAGTGATTAATTGAGTGATGATTGAGCATTATTGAAGACACCTGATGATAACAAGCAGAATCACCAAAGGAGAAAATCACTATTTTAAAGTTACCATCATCGAGGTCAGGGTTTGTTTTAGTTGAGCTCTTGACCCTTGCCTTTTTAGTATTAGATTTTGTTTGGGCAGTTTTAACTGCATTAAAACTAACCAGACAAGCAAAGTTAAAAGATGATCAGGTGTTGTTGGTTATGTTTTCTCATAATCATTATTTGATCTGAATCACTGAACTCATTTAGAGCTCAATCTCTGAGTTAGATTTACATTATTGATTACAGCAGCACTGTGATTCTGCAGAAGATCAGCTTATACAATACAGAATTTTTTTTTTTTTTTTTAAAAGTTGTCCTTATCACAAAAAAAAAAAAAATTTTAGGCACACACAGACATCAAGTATCAGCCTGTGAATCTCAACAACGGTGACAAGCAACATATTCTGATCAACAGATCAACTCTGAACATTAGAAAACAAGCTACTAAAAAGTCACAGAAAAACAGCAAAATTTTAATAGTGAGAATAAATGAAATTACTAAGACAATTTAGCTCATAATTTATTCATACAGCAATGCATGATGGGAGCCATGGATGAATTTTGATTGGTGGCTCCCAGAATGCACTGCAACATGCTTTATGATGGCCACCACTGTTGAGATTCACAGGATGATTCTTGATGTTTGTGTGTTTAAATGAGCGCTTTTTAAAAAAAATCAGAACTCTTAAAAAAAAAAAAAAAATTGTATTGTAAAAGCTGATCTTGTGCTGTAGAATCACAGTGCTGCTGTAATCAATAATGTAAATCTAACTCAGAGATTGGGCTCTAAATGAGTTCAGTGATTCAGATCAAATAATGTTTATGTAAAAACATAACCAACACCTGATTGTCTTTTAACTTTGCTGTCTGTTGGTTTTAATGCAGTTAAAACTGCCCAAACAAAATCTAATACTAAAAAGTCAAGGGTCAAGAGCTCAACTAAAACAAACCTGACCTCGATGATGGTAACTTAAAAATTGTGATTTTCTCCTTTGGTGATTCTGCTTTTTATCATCAGGTGTCTTCAATAATGCTCAATCATCACTCAATTTATCACTTAATTATCTCATTAATGCTTCAGTGGATGAGATAAAAATATGGCAGGACTTTTACTTTCTGACCCCTGGAATGTCCACCTCTGGAACAGACCAAATTAAAGAGCAAAGGAATTAGTTATACATTGCATAAAACATTAATTACAAGACTGTACAATAAACAGTAGTAATGTTTGCATTGTCTTCATGCACTTACTGTACTTTCCAACACATATATCAACAAGTTTATGTTGTTATAAGCAATGTTTCCAGCCCAGAATCGACTAATCAATAATAACTGTTTTGATCATCTTGTCTTAACAGGTTTGGGCTAAGTGTTTGAATTGCATTATATTGTAAACAAGATTGGATATTAATTAATAATAAACATTATGGGTCAAAATAAAGTCATAACACAAGATTACAAACACATTGTAGGGTATAGTGTCAGACAAAAAAACAACAAAAAAAACCCTTCTGTTTACTGTCAAAACTGCCAAGTGCCAATCCATTGACACAACACAGTTAGAAATTCATGTATGTATTTCATTCCTGATAGCTGTTGTCAGCTATGACCATTGAAAATGACCATAAATTTCCTTTGTGCACAAAATTTTGTTTGTGCATAAATGCTGCCTCCAGAATCATTACCTGAAAGGTGAGGCTGTCCACAATTACAAATGTGATATTTATTTATACAACAACCTCACTATAAATCTGAGCGGTCTTTATTTGATTTGATTTGATTTGATGAACAAACACTTTTCATCAACAAACAAAAAACTTCCATATAATCTTATGAACAAAAGTACACTGTAAATTGACATTGTTAGAGACATTATGTTACGTCCACACAATTGTAAGTTAATGTTGGCTTGAGACATTGACTGAAGTTGATTTTTGTTACTTTACTTGATGACTAAATGTCAGTGTTTGACATTAATTGATTGTAGGGAAAACACCCTAGGAAGAAAAATTAGCTCAAATGAAATATTTATAGGGAACTATAAAGAGTTGTTTAGATTACGACCGAGCAACTGATTCGTCCAGCGTTCATTTGCTCGAGCCGTAATAAGCTCTTGTAACGGATATAAATATCCACAATCGTGAAACCACTGATTAGAGCACGGTAACTTGAATCGACAGTTTAAGACATTAATCATAAAGCACAATACAAGACATTTTTCTTTAAATCTACAAGAGATTTTATTTATTCTAACACAAACTCAAACACAAGACACGCACATGCACATACACACACACACAACATTCATACGCGTTGCAGTAAGAAGGAAATGAGAGAGTTTTGAAAGAGAGAGAGAGAGAGAGAGGGAGAGAGAGAGTGATCTGATAACAGAATTCCTATCAATGCATTTCAAGACCCGAACGAACCATTAATTTAAATGCACCAGTTCAGTTTTCATCTGGAGGTACTTGCTTGCGTTGACTTAAAGGTGAATTTCCCTCGTCTTGCAGAGAGGGGTTTCCCAAGTCGATGATTGGTCCAGATCAGGTCTGTGTGGAACAATGAAAGGAAGTCTCTTTGTCGCTGGAGTTGAAGCGGCAAAAGTCGTTAGTTGAACTTTGCGGGAAACTTAGAACACGAGACTTTCAGCGGTAAAGGAGATTAAGTAAAAGAAAAGAAAAGTGAGTGAAGGTGGATGGCTTGAATGAGCTGCTTGTCTGTTCTTTCTTGTTACTCCATTGTTCTTGGTACTTGTCTTGGCTTCTTTTCCCAGAACAGAACCAACTCCTAGTTCACTATCTTGCAATATGATCATTTAAACTTAGTTGTTTGTCACACCTCTGAGGAGTCCTGGCCAATCAGACATTGTCCTGTTTCAAGAGGCCTTCCTCTGCCCCAATAAAACATAAGTGTTACATCCTGTTTCTGCTTCAGCAGAGAGTGCCATTTTAACATAATTCTATTAAATGGAATACAATACATTTTAAAGATTTCATTCAGGTCAGGATATAGGAAAGGGGGAAAGAATCAAATTAAGTCCAAATAAGGCATACTTTCAGTCATTCAGTCAAGAGTTAACACATTTACATGAATTGTGAGTGTTCTAAAGCCTAACTGTTTACAGGTAGTACTTGTGGACACACAATGCAAAATGTATGTAGTTAAAAGATGTTTGATAAGTCCGTTAAAAATTGTTGGAACAATTTTGAAGCAGTTTTATTTGTTCAACAGTCTTTGGCTTTCCTGTGAAGTAAGGAAAACAAAAGGGTCTGGATTGTCTCTCTGTCTTCTTGGGTGACCCTTTGGTATGTCGCTTTTTCTACTATCAGGAAGCATGTGTCGTAAAAGTAATCAGCCTGGCTTTATCTGCAGACGGGCCGGAGCCGGAACCTCAATTCTGAATTAGAATTATGTTTTGAAAGAATCATCTGAATGATTCATTTGTCTGGTTTGTCCACAGTTCCTACATGATGTTGGCTTCAGATGTTGGCTTAAGTTTGAATTTCAGTTAGTTAATACTACAACTTAAAACCAACACGATGTCTAATGTCAATGATTTTGGAATTTGAAATTGTTCGGGAATTACATTATGATGGTAAGGAGACATTGGGTTTTGGTTGCCATACCTGATGACTAAGTAGTATTTGACGTCATTTTGACGTTTTTAAGACGTTGATTCGTGTTGGATTTTGGTTGGTTAAAACCACAACCTAAAATAACAAAAAGATCATGTCTAATGATGTTAGAGTTTGACGTTGAATAGACGTTACCACTTTGACGTATAGAAGACGTTGGGTTTTGGTTGCCATACCTGACGACTAAATGTCAGTATTTGACGTCATTTTGACGTTGGTTTAAGACGTTATTTGATGTTGGATTTTGGTTAGTTAAACCACAACCTAAAACCAACAAAATTCAATGTCAAATGACGTCGGGATTGGACGTCAAATTAATGTTGTTATTAGACGTTGGTTTGACATTGAATTTTGGTTACCAGACGTCGACCCAAATTTAACCAATACTAACGTCTTATGACGTTCTGTGCCTGCTGGGGTAAGTCTTTTTCCATCATTAGACAGCACAGCTGAGGAACAGTTTGCACCGACTCTGCTTTTACAGAGACACTTAAGACATGCTTGAAACAATTTTGAATACTTACTTCCTGACATGTACACACGCTCTTGTGGCCAAGAGTGCAAATGTGGGTATTTGGACAGGCCCATTATATCCCAGTAAAGGTTGATTCATCATTCAGAGCCCAGGTCTGTGCAGTAGAAAGTTCCGGAACATTGAAAAAGTACTACCTAGCGAGCAGATACTTTTTTGGTGGGAACTTCATTTAGACCGTGGTTCCAAAGATCCTAGTTCCTGAGGAAAGTTTTCACGGTGATGTAAGACTTTCCTGCCAAGACAAAAGCCGAGATAAATCACCCTGCAATAAAGCTATAAAACTCATCTGGAGAAAAGATCTCAAAGAAATAGGACACCGCCTTGCCCAAACTCTCCTCACTCCGCCTTTATATGGCTTTCACATACTGCTGATTTTATTATTAAAAAGTTATAATGTATGAATGCTTTTGCTTAGATGTTATGATGATGCATCTCTACACATTGTCCACTAGATGGTGCCAAAACTGTTTCATTTATTTTGTATGTGGTTCTGTAGTGTTGTTTCTACATTAAACCACTAGATGTCGAAAAAGTGCTGTTTTTTTATAATTGAGAAACTCTGGTTTAATCTGTTTTAAATGTTATATATTTCTATATTTCACATAATATTTTATACATTTTTCATTTTTGTAAAAGTTAAACATAATACTTGACATTTTTTGTTTCTGTTCAAAGTGCTGCTTTTTTTAAACAATGTTTTAATTGAGATAAAATCTGGTTTAATCTGTTTTAAATGTTATATATTTCACATACTATTTTCTACCTTTTTCATTTTTGTAAAAGTTAAACATAATACTTGACATTTAATTACATTTTTGTTTCTGTTTAAAGTATGCTTGGGTTCTGTAGTGTTGTTTCTACATTAAACCACTAGATGTCGACAAAGTGCTTTTTTTATAATTGTGAAACTCTGGTTTAATCTGTTTTAAATGTTATATATTTCTATATTTCACATAATATTTTATACATTTTTCGTTTTTGTAAAAGTTGAACATAATACTTGACATTTAATTCAATTTTTGTTTCTGTTCAAAGTGCTGCTTTTTTAAACAATGTTTTAATTGAGATAAAATCTGGTTTAATCTGTTTTAAATGTTATATATTTCACATACTATTTTCATTTTTGTAAAAGTTAAACATAATACTTGACATTTAATTAGATTTTTGTTTCTGTTTAAAGTATGCTTAGGTTCTGTAGTTGTGTTTCTACAATAAACCACTAGATGTCGATGTTAATTGCAATGTTTGTTTGAATATGACTCTTATTAATTCTGTAAATTCATAACAGGCTTTTTATATATTTAATAGGATCAAATGTTGAACAGGATGCATTCACCGCCATAAATCTCTGTAAGTGTATATTTTATTTATTTTATTTTATTTATTTATACAAAATGAAATTTACCAATTTGTTATTTGATTACAGTGATGGGAACCCCGGATGACATACACGTCTAATTTTTTTTTTTTGTAATAATATTTTTGTAATAATAATATATATTGTTAATATCAAATATTAATCATATTTATCTTTTATAAAAATAGCACTTCTAGTAACACAACCAGGGTTTATTGATCTGACACAGGATTTTAAAGAACACAGTCCTAGCACCAGCGATGCTTATAGGATAAGAGACGCTCAGCCTACTTACACATCAGCGAGATCTCCGTCAGGGCAAATCGGTACTGCAGGACTGGTAGAACTCACGTCAGATTCAGACGAAGAGTCTGAGGTGAGCATTCCACCATTTGTGGAAGGATTACCGGAGAGTCTAAATGATGATGACTTATTACCTGTGACCAAAACAAATCTTTTGATACTGGACGATCTAATGAACGAAGCAGGTGAGAACAAGCAGGTCGAAAAGGTTTTCACTCAATTTGTACATCATCGTAATCTCAGCACTATTTATATATCATACAAAATTGATGCGGATGGTGAGTTCCTTAATGGCGTTTCAGATAATTGATCGAAATTTTGTCCATGATGCTGGTGAGCTGCACGGTGTTCATTTCAATAGTAATCGACCAGGACCTGTCTGCGGTTAGATGATACTGTCAAACACCGCGTAGACTAATAAATGATACTGTCGAACACCGCATAGACTAATAAATTAATAGTCTGCGGCAAAGGTTGTCGGAAGCGTGCCTTGAGTCTGATATTGCCAGACTTGATGAGTGATATGTCTCTTCGTCAGGTGTGAGGTTGAAGGCATAAAGGGTGTATCCATTCAGAAAGTCATCCCTGTCGATAGAGAGCGCTTGGTTTTTAAGATGTCTTCCAGAGGCCATAGCCAGTTGATAAAATTCTCGTACCGCAGCCCTAGATTCAAAATTCGGTTGTAGCGGTTTGGCGGGAAATTGCTGTCCATCGACGTAGACTGCTAGGAACTCCAAATTGTAATGTTTGAACACGAAAGGGTTTTTATTGTAGGCTCCTGTGAATGCATCATTATCGACCATAGCCAGGACGATAGATTTTGTAGCATTCCTAATAACTAATTTTCTTGATTCGAAACACGGGACCCCGCTGGTATGAAGAATTTTTTAGACACACTCGATCTATAGGGTACTTTGCAGCAGTCAATAGCAAAGCCTGGGTATGACCCAGTCTCACAGGGGGGTGATACAAAGACTTTCTTGACAAATAGGCTCGCTGACATAATATTTAATTTGTACGCCACATCACCGTCTCTCATCAGACAGAATTTGTCTTTGGCTCTGAACATTCTCAGTTTAAAGACACCATTCAACATCAATTTTTATTACAAAATATCAAAATATCGCTGTGAATAGGCGCCAACAGTTCTAACAGGTCCGCCGGGGTCAGCTGTGTATTTGTAAAACAAGCCAGCAGAGAAAAGCGATTCCAGCGCATCTTTACTGTAGTTGATCAGACTCTCGATGATACATCGGTAAGGATACGTGCTATCAAACGATCACCCAGGCTCACGTCGACTTGTGAAAATATAGTAGCCCCAGCTTAATTTATCAGGCAAACCTTGGCATCAACTGGTAAATCGTCACCGTTAAGCCTTGTGATTTTAAGACGCAGATACAACAGCGTGTTAATTAGGTCGACATAATCGTCGCCATTCCCCGCTATAAAAAACTCCAAAGGTGAAGAGTCCGAATATAGCCGATAAAGGAGGTACTTCTAAATAACTGTTTTTCTCAATAACTGTCTGTGTCAGAGGAACTGTAAACAACTCAGACTTGATGCACTCTCCTGACATGCGGTGGAGTAATGCCATGTTAGAATATGGTTCTTTTAACCAATACGTTTCGCTTTACAGTGTTCTTACGCTTTCTACGTACAACTGAATGTTTCTTGGGTCACGCTTTGTTTTCTTCTTTATCGAATGACCACACTTCCCTTATACCTGTGCGGTTTAGACATTCTCTTATGAGCCATGACCATCAAACCGAACCGTCTTGAGATTTAGCGTTATCGTTATATGTTCTCGACAAGGCGTTTGAGACAACGTCGGATATTATATTTTTAGCAGCTGATTTTAGGTGGAGTTTAGCAATACTGAAGCCCCTTTTCAACAGCGGTATGGCCACCCTAAACAGCCCTCTAAACAATCCCCCTAACCCCGCCCCGTACATGACACCACCCCCTGAATACCCTGGTAGAGCACCACCAGCCTGATTTTGGTAATAGTTAACATATTCTGTAGCGTCCATCGCGCGGGGGTTGTAATACGCCATTTAAAAAAAATAAAAAAAAATGGATTGTTTTGATGGTTTAAAGCAGGGGTGTCCAAACTACGGCCCGCGGGCCAGCTGCGGCCCAGGGATGAATTTTAAGCGCCCCGCAGCTTGTCTATTAAAATATATTATGTGTGGCCCGCCATGCACAATTTACAAATTGTGTAGTTTCACAATGTCAACACAAGGCGGCAGTACTAGATTTTAGGCAAGGGAAATATTAAGGTGCCAAAAGCGGAACAAAACAGCGCTACTTGTGCGCACTGCGCGACTCACAAGCTCACAAATGTGTTTATTTGCTGAGTGTCTAGAGACCACTAAACAGCCAGCGAGAAGTGTTCAAGTTCGGCGTAGAGGTCTCAGGTACAAGCTGCAAATCTCTCTGTGATTTAATTCAGTTTAAAGCCAGTTGAAACAGCGCTGACTTAATCAACAACACTAACGTGCAAATTAGGAGAAACATTGATTGAGCCAATCCAGTTAGAATACTTCAACCAACAACATTTATCATGGATTTACTGTGGTTACTGTGTAACCGTGGTATATTGTCAGAAATGTAGGTTAATATCTTATTTTATTTCATTTTTAATGTAGAATTGTATTAAATGCCAATAAGGCCACATTACAGACTATTTTTGTGCATTCGTATTTATATTAAATGTGTTTAAAAACTAAATGCCACAAAGCATTCTAGATATAGAAACAAAATTTGTACTTTTTACCATGTAGTGAAGTGCCATGTGTGGTTTTACCTGCGGTGATCTAATTAGAGTACTTTTAATTTAAAATGAATAGAGTTCTAACTCAGTAATAATATTTTAAATTTCACCCTTTAAAGGCGAGGTTAAGTTTTATAGATATTGTTTGTGTATTAAATTTGCATCTGTGTCCTATCTCAAACTATTGTACTGTCAGCTCAAACTTTTCAAATCTATCATGTTTTCAAGAAAAAAAAAAAAAAAAAAAAAAAAAATAAATTATAATTATTATATTAGGCTTACATGTTTTGTTTCTTAAAAACATAACAGATTATATATATATATGAATAGAAAAGGAACCGGCCCCCAGATGTGTCCACGACATCGAATCTGGTCCCCTTTTAAAAAAGTTTGGACACCCCTGGTTTAAAGTGTAGTTTTACAACGACTTTCCGTAAGAAAATGGTATTTTGCGGTTTTGGTCGTCCTTCAATTCAATGGTAATATCTGTGATGAGCCCCTTGTTGACCGATGCGTAATGTGGTTTGTCGTATCTAACACTGACGATATCATTGTTTTCACCCGTTATATGTACGCATCTCAAAAGGGGGACATACGAATCACCAACCAATTGATATTGGATAATGTTGGTGTAAACATACATAATATAGAAATCCGTGTTGATATCGGCTTGATGAGGAGCTATGTAGTGTGGCTCGTTGTAAAATCAGCATCTTTATGGTACGCCGAATGGATTCACTAGCATCATTCGGATTCACTCCTAAAATAGCTGCTAGTTTAGGTTGTAAATGTTTCGGGACTGGTGCGGGGGCGGTGTTTAGGGCGAAAACTCCGTCGTCATTATTAAGAGGGTACCAACTTCTAGGATATTCAATTTCAATAAGCACGACCTCCCATTTACCTTTCAAGTTGATAGGACTCGCTAACCTTGTTCTGTAACTAGAGATACGATTTTCCGGATAAACCGACAAAGAAGCGTTGCACGGCAGTGTAACGTAGAATCCGTTGTCGCCCATGGTACCCCGTTTACTCAAATGATCAAATCCTGTATGCGTTCAAGTGTTTTAAGGTGATTGCAAGTCCACCAGAGTTTTTTTGTCTACATAACTATTAAATTTCGATGGCCATCCTAACCATTTCAATAAGACAAGCATAGATCTCCCCTGTTTTTTCTCCCCTAAAATCTTTTCCACCTTAAACGCTTTGTTTTTGCTCACGATTATTTTTTGTAACTCTTTTTCATAAAAAACTCTGTCAATGACCTCACCGTCATAATCAGACAGTCTGTAAACATGAAAAATTCTTCTGTGTAGTTCTGTTCATATCCTTTGGTGAACGGTCCTCTCACTTTAGAAATTCGAACAACGTCTCCGATTTTATATATTTAAATACTGCTTTTCATTCTTCTTTATATCTCAGTACAGATTTGAAACACCAGACCTCATTTTCTTTGTTGACATCCACTGGTCTCATCCTAATACTGCGATGATAACTGGTGTTGTAGCCCTGCATGATATCTTGTAAAACATCCACATAACGTCGGGAATTTGTAGCCGTTAAATATCGCCACATTCTACTTTTTAGCATTCTAAAAACGCTCCACGACGCTTGGCTTCAAATCAATAGCTGTGTGCGAAATGATTACTGTTGTGCTTTTTCACATCTTGAAAGCTGTTAAAAAAAACTCTGTTCCCTGGTCTGTCTGCAATTTCTGCGGACACGCCCATCTCCAAGTATAGACTCAAACACTTAAGTCACCTCGAACCCATGTGTATTCTAAACACGTTGATGCATGTCAGCAAATATTTATTATTATCATTATCCTTGGAATAGGTAGACATGTCAACGAGATCCGCTTGGAATTGGGTATCCACTCCATACACGATGACTCTATTGCGTTTGTATTTTATAGGAGCGGCTCTGTGTAATGTGTAAGCATCCTCCCCAGCCAACCAATCCGAAACCTCTTTATCGGTTAGACGTACTCCACTATCCTTAAGATGGATTTTTAATCGCTTTTTACCACGATTTGTTGGACGGTGTAATAGCTTTTTTCATGAGCTCCGAATTCCCGTTCACCACAAGAATTGTGTGACACTACTGTTATAGTGGTGCAGTGCTGAAATGAATATACATAAAGTCTGTAATAAATGTATTAAAACATGGAGAGACTCTTGAACCTAAGAGTGAGAAAACTTTATTGATAAAGACAAGCAATACATATGACAGGATATACAGCAGTAGTAAAGCGAGATCTGTGTCTCTTTGTTTTTTTATTATTTGAGAGAAATATAAACAATAAAGCCTTACAAATATGATTTTAAAAATCTGACACTGAAACAGAGAGCGAAGCTCAAATAATCATCAGTATTAATCATGACAAAACACTAGAAGAACAAAAAACACACTTGAATAATCTTAAAGTTCAGCATTCTACATTCAATTTAAAAAAGATGAACATATAAAGCCATAATAAATATATCTCACAATATTTGTATATGAAAAGTACAGTGTGAAGAAATTACATTATCAGTTAAGTTCCTAATGTGTGAATATGCTCGCTTGATCTTATGCGCTCTTCTGGATCTGATTTCATAAACCACAAAGAATGACAGTAGCCACGCCCACCAGAAGCAGAGAGGACCAATCGTATCACAGCTTCAGTAGGACCACAACAGTGGACAGAGTATGAGAAAACCATCAAACAAATGATCAGATCAGTCAATAAACACTAATATCAGCACTGACATCAACTAATATCAGCACTGCCGTACCTGAACATGTGTGACAGAGTTGAGTGATGTCAGATGTTGAGTCTGGTGGCTGATGGGATTGTTCAGCACACAGCTGTAGGTGTTTTATCCTGATATTCCACCTCAGAGGTAGAGAGAGACTGATGCTGAGATCAGACACACTGATGCTGGGACAATGAACTGGTTTCCTTGTACCAGGAGAGAGTCAATGACTCACATTCACAGCAGAACACACCATGAACAATTGATGATGATATGATGAGAAGAACATTGTGAAGAGTTACTGCTGATGAAGGAACAGGCAGACGAGCTGGAAAAATGAGAAATAAAGAGAAATGAGAATGAATAAGAGATTCAAGAACACGAGAGGAACCAAAATGATCAAAAAGTAAAAAAAAGATAAATAATATAAACCTGTCTGTCAATGTAAAAAAATAAAATAAATAAATAAAAGTAAGGGGATAAGTCATTTAACTAACTTAGTATGATAAGATTTTGATCTATCTGTATATAATAAAACACATGTGAAACTGATATTTAACTCACCGTATACCAGTGAGACAAAAAAAGAATGGCTTGTGTAAATTATGTTGGTTATACATCCAAGAATGTTCAGTTGTGATGTTTGTGATGGTCAGAGATCCAGTTTGATTGTCCCGCTTCAGTCTGTCTCTGAATCTCCCATCAAGAACATCATCATATACTAGTGATGGTGTCGACCCGTTTATTGATTTCAGCTATTAAAGTGTTTTCATCTCCAAACCTCAACTGAATCGCATCCATCCATTCATTAAGATCAGAGTTTATAGAGACTGAATCTCCCTCCGTCAATGACACTGTCAAACACACAGAACAAACAGAAACAGGGTTTGTCACAGAAAAAAGAAAATAATGTCTTATTAAATTAAAGTTTAAAACTGAAATAATATACAAAAATAAACAAAATGGTGAATGAAAAAACAGGTGTACATTTGTTGTGTGTGTGTGTGTGTGTGTGTGTGTGTGTATAAACTCACCATTGACAGTGAGATAGAAATCAATCCACATATAATTATCCAGTTTCGATAAAAACTCCAGCCATGTCTCATTGTGATTTTGTGATGGTCAGAGATCCAGTTTTGATTGTCCAGCTCAGTCTGTCTCTGGAATCTCCCATCAAGAACATCACAATATACAGTAATGTTGTCAGCCCGTTTGTTGATTTTAGCTATTAAAGTGTGTTCATATCCAAACCTCCACACTCAATCACACCAGCATCCATTACTTCAGTACGATCAGAGTTTAGTGTGACTGAATCCCCTCCTCCTCACTACTTTCTTCACTACTCCACACTGTTCTGCAACACCTGAGAACAGAGTTTTTCCAAAGATAGACATTAACATTACAGTAAAAGGTTTTTTTAGTTATTTTTCCATAAAAATAAAAATATTTAACCCTCTACCGCAACGCATTATGATAACTTATAAAAAAAAAAAAATTTGACTCTTTTTCTTTCTTCGAATGGCTTAACTTGAAGTGCTGTAAAAAAAAATTGGAAAAAATATTATTTTAAGGTACTTTATGATATGTTGCCATATGGCAACAACGCGCAATAGTGGAAAAACTTAAAATAAGTGAAGTGTATATAGTTAATATTTCCCTCAGAAATGTTGTTGTATAGTGAATAATTGGTGCTATTATAAGCTTTAGCAGAAATATAAAACACACCTTATAACTTATTTTCAAACATTGTGCTTTTATTTATGGAATTTATTATTTGCTGAATAATGCTTATAGTTTGAATTCATTACGTTTTCGTGAATATATTTTAAATTGCAAAGTAGACCGTTAAAAACAAATCTAATTACTGTCATCATGATACATAAAACATTGAATAAAACCAAAAATATTGTAGATCATGAAAAGTAAACATTACGCAATCTTATGAGAGGAAGGTTTGTATGAACATGAACCCCCATAATCCTTGAAACTTCACTTTTTTCTGTATGAAGTTCAAAAAAGCATTTTTTTTTTCAGAGGTGAGACCAGGTACACATCACATTTGGTGCACTTCACCCTAACAATACACTTACATCACTGCACCTGCCTTTTTGAGACACTATGGTAGGCCAGTGGTTGGTTGGTCCAGTATACTGGCTGTGGTGGCAGATCTCTGAGTGTGATTTAATCCCTAATAAAATGCCCTGGCAGTCCTTAACATACGACTAATCAACATTATATCACTAGCATTAATGTGTTATTGTTACAGCTTAACAGACTGCAGCTGGCCTTTGCTAGCTATCTAACCTATTATACTAATGTCATTCATTATTGCACAGTGTTGCCATATGGCAACACAGACATTTTATCGATTACCAAAACTAATTTCATATTTTTTTTTTTTTGAGTTGTGGGGAATATGTTATCATAACTTACCTGAGATGATGGTAACAATTTTTTTGTGAATGTGACATGGGCGGGTCCTTGGATGTTACTGACGTTTTAATTTGCTTCAGCAACTACCATACAAGAGACGGCAGTCTGTCAGAAAATCGCGCCACAGAAAAAAATGCATGTCATGTGACTAACCAAAGCACATCATTGGCTAAACTAAGGTTTCTTCCTTACCAAAAAAAAAACGAGAATGTTCTCTTAAAGAGACAGTGGCAAGGAAATGAACACCAAAGTGTATGTGCCATATGGCAACACTATGCGTAGAGGGTTAAATGAATATTTTAATGAAGGCTTTATCAAACCAACATCAAGTGATTTTACTGCTTTAATGTCACACTAAAACTAATGCTATTGAGTATCTGAGCTTCATATTTATATTATATTAGTTAATGAGTTTAGAGCTGAATTCAAACCTAATCTCTCAGTAAAATCACAGTTTTAATTATTTTTAACCGTAGCGTGTTTGTTCTCTTTGGGTTTAGTTTTCTCTGTTTCCATTTGCCTGTGTTCTCTATCATTAGTTAATTAATCCCAGACCTGTTTCTGTTCTTCCAATGATCTCCCTGTTATTTAAAGCCTGAGTTCTGTTCAGTTCATCGTCCGGTATCGTCTACGTTACGTGGTTGTGTTTCTCTTCATGATTTTCCTGTGTATTGTGTGGATTATTAGATAAAGACTGTTCTTTGAGTTATTTCCTGAGTCATGAGCTTCACTACAGCCACCGTCGCTGACACTAACAGTGAATGTTAATCTTCTATAACTAATTAACCAGTAATTGATCACATGTACCAGAACAGAAACAATTGAAGAGAAAAACACATTTAAAACTCACCATCCAGACGCCACAAACAGAGCAAAACTAACTGAGGAACATTTCTTCATCGGTTCACTGAAAAGCCACGATAGTGACTCTTAAAATGTCTGAAAACCCTCAGATTGATCTGAAACACACTGAACTGTGATATTTATCTGGTTGTGTGTGAATCCTCCCCCAACCTCAGTTTCCGTTCACACGTCCATCTTCTTTAACATCACGAAATCAACACAGGTTTTGCTGATCTTACATTTTCAATGAATTATGGGCCTGAATGAAAACTAATAGCAGAAGAGTGAAATATGGACTCTAGATATCTGAATTACGTTGTTATTAGTGTTAGCTGTCATCATTTATTTGACTTGTATTTATTCAGTGTAAAGATGTTTTTTGTGGAGTGGAAGAGGTGATCTTCTTATTAGCAGGAGAGGAAAATGAGGAAAGAAAACTTCAGCCACAAACTGCTGACACACACAGTGACGACACACATCAGCAGAAGTGTTTATCCACGACAGATCAAACCAGACACACTGATGCTTGAACAGATAAATAAAAGAGAGAAAAACCACTGCAGCATCCATTTTGACTCAAAAAGCCAGTAATCAACATGTAATGTTTGTGTTGTTACAACAAAATCATGTGGAACATTTAATGCACTCACTTCCCTCGTCATCTCCCCATCATCATCACTCATTCCTGCACCTGTACTTGAATTATCTCACTGCCTTATATTGCACTCACTCCCTTCACTCCTCGTCCGTTCTCTGTTGTGTTAGATGTTATGTTTTGGTGTTCCTTGCCTGAGTTAATTAAAGTGGTTCTATATATTTGTGGAAATCGTGATCTGCCTCATCTCTGCACCAGGTACCTGTAACCACTGCATGTCAGATACAGAAAAGTTAATTCATGTGTTTGACCTCAAGCACCTAGCTTATGCATGGCTTTATGGTGGTGGTTGCTCGCAGGCCCTGATAACCCACTCAAGTAACTAGAGTTCTTAACTAGAACAGGAATAGTGTTCCATATTAGCCCAGTTCTGTCAACAAACTGGGTTTATCAAAAATCCGCAACATTTTTAAAATCCGGCTGTATTACTTAGAAAGCTGAATGGTTTAGCCTTTATCACTTTACAGTAGGGGTGTTCACAATTACCGGTATTGACGATAACCGTGATATTCAAAGCATGAAATACGATTATCGGGTTAATTTAGGGTGTGATGATTATACCGGTATTGACGATAACCACGATATTTAAAATGAATAGGCTTATGATATTCATGACATGTAAATACTCCAGCGCCAGTACCTGGTTTGAGCTCTCAGGTGGCAGTATTGCACTTAACGCTGAGCCTGGAAAGACGTAGACGCAGGCACAGCTATTCAAACAGGAGAAGCGAGAGGCTCTGTCAACCCGAAAAAGTAAATAAGCTCGACAGTTGGGAGTTTTTCGGCTCCTTAGACAGCCCAATCCGCAGGATTGCCTAGCACAGCCAGTGCGAAGGGTGGCAACACCATCAAACCCTTACCCACCTCCGTGTCCATCACCTGCAGATTACTCCATTTTAAGAGAGAAGTTGCGATTATTTTACTAGTCATGGAATGGAAATGTTATATAACAAACTGTGAACAGCGATTTTCTGTGTTCACGTATTTAAATAAGGGTGATTTTAAGTACCGCGTTTTCCTTTATTCGTCTTACTCAGCGTGATGTAGATATGCTGCAGTTATTTGCCCTCAAATTCAGATACACGGGCTTTTTTGCCGCCTGACAATTTTTTGTCAATATATCATATTATAAGATGTAGTTGTTTTACCAATATCACATGATGAAAAGTGCCGTTTCTCCCAAATCAGCACAGATGCATGTTTCTTTCAACTTGTTATTGAACAATGTGAGTTACATTTTAGTACAGGTATGTTAATATGTTGTTTTTTCTTTATTTCGCCAACAAAAATTTCAAAATGATGAACAGCAGAAACACAAGCCCATGCAACGAACAGTTTTTGTATTCTGACTGAATCCAGTTTAGAACGAATGAATCAGAGCTCATCCTGATTATTGAAGCAGTCATTTGAACCAATCGTTGACTCACTCACTCATTTCAAGACATTGGACTTTGCTGCCACCTCACCCCAGGGCAGGGTAGTTAGTTTCGAGATTTATTAGGGGACATTGTAAAAAAGTAAAAATTAGAAACAAAAATATTTAATATTGATAAATTAATGAAATTTGATGTAGACAAATTGTAAATTGCTTGTAGTAATATATGCACTTCTCATTCTGTTCACATCGTATTACAAAGTGGATTTGGTGATAATGATTCATTTGAGGGTCAACAGCCATACATGGATAGGCACTATGCTAGTATTAATTTTTATTCTCAGGTCTTAAAAAAACCGTAAAGTTGACTGAAAAAATGTTGCCAGAACCTGAAACGAGAAAAACTAAATAAACAAGTAAAATGATTTAGGACTGGATAGAATTTCCCCCCAAAGGATTCTATAAATATGCGATATATCGATACGTCGCCTGAAGTTTTTGGCCATCAATAACCGCCTTTGGAGTTTGTGAAAAATCAATATCGTGAAGCCCTACTTTATTAGTTGCCTTCATGCAGGTCTCAAAACTTATTGGACAGCTGATAACAACTAGAATATAAAATCACACGAATGGCAGTAGATCCGTTTCCACTTTATTGACACCCATTTATTAGATCTGAACCAGTCGTCCTAGCCCTTGTTTACGACAGCGACACCCTCTTTTCTGTCAGTTTAAACTCTAGACTATATAAACACATCTAGGAGTGTCAGGCTGCATAAATTACCGGTCAACTGGAACAGGAAGCAAAAATTATGTGTTTTAGGTAACACACTGTTACCAAACTCAGCCAACAATATTTTTTTAGAGTCAGACAACCCTGAGCCCAACTAAAATTTTGAGAACAAGCCGCACCGCTAATGGTGACCCAACATTTTAATAAAACATCAACATCTAAACTCTGTTAATTCTCAAAAAGAGCTCCTCGCGATGTTCCCCTGATCTGAGAGATTGTATTGTCTTCTTTTATCTGCATGTTGATTTCAGTTTTGGTCTTTTCACAAACTTTGATGTGAATGTTGAGTGGCTCATAATCCGATTTTATTTGCTTTTGATGCAAATGTTCATTATTTTCGCTAGCAAAATCTGAGCAAAAATAACCTTTTAATATTGCTACCCCTGAAACACATGTGTGTTTTCCTTGGACGTGTCATCTGGAGAAAGAAGTGTAGATCTTGCTACCCAAAGTGCTGAAATAATTTTGATTGCGAATGCTTTCCTTTGTGAAAGCCACCTTGAATTATTTGTAAAACCGCTGGTTTCATCTAAAAAGGTCCTCATATTACAGCATAATGCCTCTCAATGTCAGATACATGAAAAGTTCATATGTGTTCCTGACTCAGGTGACTAGGATGATTGTAATGCTTTATGGTGGGTTGCTCGCTAGGCCATGATAAACCAATCAAGTTAAACTAGGAGGTCTAACTAGAACCAGGATCGGTGACACTTAGCGCCAGTCTTCAACAAGGGTCTATTATCAAACATCGCATACATTTTAAAATCTCTGCTGATTACTTAGAAAGCCCCTGAATGGTGTAGCGTTTATCACTTATAGTCCTTCATGTCCACTGGCGTCTCACAATTCTGCAAGGCTGATACACACCTAGAATATTCAAAATCAACCGCAGGCAGTTTCAGGTTAAGAAATCTGGCGTAGATAAGGAATTATAGTGATCCTGGATCCTACACTGCCTAGTTTTCTTAATCTGAATACACATAACAACATTATCACTAATTCATAATTTACAAATCACCAGTACAGGCCCCACCCCCTGTCAGCTGACTAAACTAGTCACACGTGAACAGGAACACTTCCAAACTGCCTGTGTCAAGATTCCTTCGTCGCCCAGACAGCCCATTCAGCAGCAGCTGCAGCCAAAGGATCCACAACAAACCAGACAAGTCCTGGTGAACCCCGACCCTTATGACCCCAGCTCATCTCCTCGCTCCATAAGTGATGTATCCAGATCTTCAACATGATATCATTGTCTTGCTTTACCCAAAAATGTTGAAATTTCAACAACAAAAAAAATCAATGGTAATGACAGTGAATTAATGTTACAATGTGAGTTGGTTTTAACATCATATGCTTGCACTGCTCAGAAAATGAAACAAAACTACAACTGACTTAAAGCCACACGCCTGAAATCCAACTGACAACTGATGATAAAAGAAGACAATAAACTCTCTCAAGATCTCAGCAGAAGTTCTTTTTGAGAATTAACAGAGGTTTAGACGTTAAAAAAGATGTTGAAAATTGTTTGGTTACCATTACAGTGATCAGTGTTTCCCTTTAGTTTGGGCAGTTTGACTCTGACTCTCTCTTTACTCTAATTTGTTATTTTGGGGGTTATTTCTCGTCGCATTCATAACATTAAGGTGAATTTATTACTGTAGTCCATGAACCCATTTTAAATACATCTTAGTAGCTTTATGGGCGTTTGAATGTGTAAATTAACTTGCTGTGAATGCAGTCCTCACTGAGCCATCTGATTTTATCAAAAATGTCTTAATTTTGTGTTCCGAAGATGAATGAAGGTCTTACGGGTGTGGAACAACATGAGGGTGAGTAATTAATGACAGAACTTTCATTTTTGGGTGAACTAACCCTTTAACTATGCAGATATTTCCGCAAGGCTGCCCCTTCATATCACATCTCCTCTCTCGCTTCTTTGATTCACACGCTAGAAGAGCCGTGGCAGCAGGCCTTCAGCAAGCACCAGATCCCACCCAGCCCCAGACCCCACTCTTTCCTCTCTCAGCCACACACAGCAGCTTTTCCTGGTGATGCACCCCATACAACGATGCTCACCCCTCTCAATGAATGCCTTTCCCCTAGCGTAAGGTTGCCTCCGTCAGCGGAGCAAGCTCAGCCATCTCAGCCATTTCATCCCGCCGTCTCTAACCCTCCCCACTGTCTGTGGCCTGCAGCTCCTAGCATGAGGCTGTCTCTGCTAGCGACACAGGCCCAGATAACACTCCAACCCATCCCCAGTGCCTCACTATTCAGAGCTAATCTTCCCAGAAATCACCCACTGGGACGACCTCTCGACTCCAACTCCATATTTCCATGCCTTTACCCCTAGAACCCTCCAATTTTACCTAACAACATGGGATGTTTTAAAACTTTTCATCTCGCGTTCAATCTGCCTGGGCGTAACTGAACAGGGACAGTTCTCCAGACCTAGAGCCTGACTGCTGCCGGGCCGGACCCCGCTCCTATTTCTCCCCTTTTTCCGCGCCAACCATTTAACCCACTCTCTGCCACAAGAGCGGCGGGCAGGTCTGGGCTGGCCTGTTGGCGTTGCGGGGACCCGGAGCATTTTGTGGATAGGTGTCCTGTCATGGAGGTGGGGACGATGATCCGGGTCCCGGACGACCCGCAGGCTGCCCCTGGTCAAGCTGGCTGGTACCAAATACCTGTGAGTATCAAGGGGGTACCTATCAGGCTTTGGTGGACTCAGGGCATTGGATACAAACCACATGGTTAGGGTGCGGTGTGTGCACGGGGATGTGGTGAAATATCCTATAGTGCCAGTCATTATTCAATCCAGGGGTCAAAAGCATAGTGTTGAGGTGGCAGTTAATCCGCACCTCCGGCATCCGATAATTCTGGGAACAAATTGGCCAGCATTTAGTAAATTATTGGGGTGTTTATGCTCGGGATGCCTCTTGGGGGGCAAAGTCGCTGGATAAGGATGCGCGAGTTGGGAGAGACTGACCGGGGACCAGTGAGTTCAGCTTCAGAGGAACAGAGTGAAATCGGAAGAATTATTCTTTCGGACCGCAATGATTTTCCTCTGGAGCAGTCTCAGGATGACACGCTAAAAACATGCGTTTGAAAAGGTCAGTACCATCGACGGTCAGACTCTCCAGCCTGGGCGTCCGCTTTCTTATCCATATTTTGAGATCATAAAGGATAGGTTGTATCGAGTGACCCAAGACACTCAGACAAAGGAAGATACAACTCAATTATTAGTTCCAAAGAGATGCAGGGAAATGCTTTTCCATGCTTTTCTAATCCAATGGCTGGGCATTTGGGACAAACAGCAACACTAAATCACCTCATGATCCGATTCTTTTGGCCGGACATTCACGAGAACGTGCGCAGGTGGTGCGCGTCTTTGCGTGAATGTCAGTTGGTAAATCCATCGGCCACTCCAAAAGCGCCTCTGCGCCGTCTCCCATTAATGCAGGTCCCCTTCGAAAGAATTGGTATGACCCCCCTCAAGCGTGGACCACTCTCCTCAGGACCAGTTGATCAGTCAAGAGCGGGTGCATTTGCTTTGATTATTGTCAGCATTGTGATACTTGCAACGCGATTACCCCAAAGCAGTGGCTCTCCGCAACATTCCGCTAAGAGTGTTGCAGTGAGCACTGTTTAGTCTAATCTCCCGAATTGGGGGAGTATCCGTAAAGAAATCCTCACTGATCAAAGCGCACGGGTTTATGTCACTCATATTGTTACGCAAACTTTACGAGTGTGGGCATTAATTCATTCGTCCAGCACCATCTTTAACCCACAAAGGAACGGGCTCTGGTCGAACGTTTTACCGCCACGATTTACATCCGTGTTGTTAAGTGTTCAGGGAAGACGCCAAAAAAGTTGGTGATAATCGGTGGTTAAGTAGAACCCTGTTATTCCTGCAGCTTCCAGTGCGAGAATTCCCGGCAAGACGGCCGCCACGGGGGTGTTCCCCATGCAAACTTATCTTCTGTTTATATTGGAGTATGGTTCTGACGAAAAAAGGCAGGCATAAGGGCCTGGGCTAGAATAGCAACAGATGTGTGGCATTGCATGGTCACGAAGGCCCTTATCGGATGCAACCCAGTTCAGGAGTGCCCTATGGCGTTGCTTCTTAGGAGGCAATTGGCGACAAGGTTGAGATTCTGCGGGAGATGCGTCTCTATGGTTCGACATGACGGTCTTCTTGGGGTAGTGTTGAATCCGGGAAAGATGATTTTAGCATACCCAGGTATTGAGGATCACGTATGGATGTTTTATAACCGATCACTGCGGCCTATGGTTGTCCACAAGTCCAGTGAGGTATGTGAACAAGGAGCTTTGTTAGGTTGTCCTTTTTTATTTGTAAAGAGGCACGTATGATAAGTAATCAAAATAAAAGAAGTTTGATGTAATCAAACCCCTCATTTGTTTTTGTTTTTAGGTGGTTATATTTTCACTTGGTGTATTAACAACGTGCACTACAGGCTCCATGTTTAAAAGATACGACAGAGAACGGACACTGGTTCCAGGTGAGTTTAAAAATCATCATTTGTGTGTTACTGAAGAACAAAGTCACCGACATCTTAGATCACTGGGGGGTAAGCAGCATAAACATTAAAAAGTTTCTTTTTAGGGTGATCTCTCCCTTAACTACTGGGGGTGGTGATTAGTAAGTGTCTTTTTTCCATATCATCAGGACGCACAGCCATAGGATACAGTTTCCACCGCCTATGTCTTTTACAAGAGACATGCAGTTTGGAACAGTTTTGAATGTTATCTCCTGACATGTTACACCTGCTCTTGTGGGGCCATAGAGTGCAAATGTGGGGTATCGTTGGACAGGCCAGCTTATATCCCCAGTAAAGGTTAATTCATCATTCAGAGCCCAGGTCTGCAGTCCTCCATTGTAGTGTAGCTCCGATGTCCGATGTCAGACTCATTTCTTTTGCACAGCTGTCACATAGATGTTACACCCCATTTATATAGCTAGTAAATAACTATAATAAAACCCAACTTAAACTCAAGAAAAAGAACTACAGCAATGTTTATGAGCACTTTTATTCATAATAAACATTTAACATTTTAAAGTTAAAAATTTAAAATACTAACAGTCTACAAAACAGTCTCCGTGCTCACAGCTTCACAGACATTAATATTTTAACGATTTAAAAAGATTAATCACTGTCTGGCTATCTGGGATTTTGGTATGGAGATAAAGGTCATGATATAAATTTTTTGGAAGTATTACACCACATTGTGTTTGGTATTTAGTTAGCCATTTTTTTGTTGTTTTCCTATGGTATGAGGTTAGAGCGTGACATCAGACTAAACAACCGAATAAGCACTCTTCACATACATGCAAAAGAGTGAGGATAAAACAGGACAAGAAAGCTCTCCGATAATAACGCTACGAAAATCAATGTGGACAAATAACATTATTACACTGCAACATCAGTCAGCAGTAGAGCAGTCATCTCTCTCGTCACATGAAGCATTCTCTCTCAACTCTGGCGTGCGTTCTCACATGAGAACAGCGTGCAGACTACACGTACGCCATAGAGAAATTATCTTAAGGCACATCAACATTAACGTCAGGACACGCATTGAACATAATGTAGGTGGCTTACAATGGGCACACTTATAAAACTTATTAAACAATCCCTATCGCAACAGAGCATGTGTTTAAGGATATGCAAAACCACGAAAACGAAAAAAAGCCAATAGAGAGGTCACTCAGAACAGGGAAGATATTCTCTTCAGCGTTTGACCTCCTACTTTTATTAAAAGGTACACTATGTACAACTTTTGGCCCTCAAAGGAACATGTTTTGTTTGTGTTTGAATGCAGATGAATATGCACTTATGCTCTTACGTACTAATAAAAATTCACTAGATAGTTCTTCAGGAGATATAACCAGTGAAGATGGTTGAAAGGAGTCTCCCAGACTGAATAGCTGAAGATGTGAAGGCATATCTGAGCCCCTTAATTCGACACTGTGGTACTTCCTTGCAAACATAATTTCCAGCACAGCGACACCACTCAGTAATTGAAATGAGCTAATAAACAGTTAAGCTTTATAATCGAACTCCTGTTAGAAGCTATAGGGCAAATTTATCTGTTCACGACGGTTATTATTTTTTATACGTAGGTTAACCCCTTGATATTGTGAATTAGGTCCAATTATTTTTTTACCCTAATCTTGATGTGTATTTAAAACACCTAAAGAATAACCAGCATCTCCGCGGGACGTTTACCCTATCCATCTTCCCATCTCAACTCACCCAGCCCTCGCTTGTTCTGCTGCCAAGACTGTCCCAGGTATGACTCTACTAACCATGACCCCCCTGTTACTTTACTGTATAAGATTATGGGTTTGCGGAGTAATACGATGTTCCCTAGGAAATAAAAAAGTCTTTTTTTTTCTCAGAGGGCTGGGAAGTGAAAGGGAAAACAACATGTGATGTTTATTGCATTATTATATTGCTTAGGAAAATGTTAGAAAAAGGGATGAATTTTCATAGGAAGCTCCCAGCAAATGCGAGACTACCACCACGAAACGCATCAGGCGCTCAAGGGTTACAAACGATTTCACGGCCTTGGCTATCCCAAACACTGTACCTTCGAACAATAAGACTAATTATGCGAATGGTGTGATACTTTTTTAAAGGTCCCGTTCTTCGTGATCCCCATTTTCAAATTAGTATGTGTAATGTTGTTGTAGGTAAAATAAAATCTGTAAAATTTAAAGCTCAAAGTTCAATGTCCAAGAGAGACTCTATTTCCTTTAACAGAAACGTCGCCTACATGAACAGCCAGGTTGGACTACACCATCTAACTTCCGTCGTTAATGACTTCACTTAAAACAGTTTTTTGACTAACCTCCGCCAACAGGGAATACACAAGAGTTGCGTTTGTAGAGTGTGTTTGCGCCATGTCGTCGAAACGCCTGTATTCATCCCGCAGGTACAAGATCACCTTGTTTGGCCTTCCAGGGACGCTGTACTTAGAGATCAAGGGGTTACAATTTATGTTTAAATACGTTCCCGAAAATTATAATTGGGTATCATTACTGCAATAGTTAATGTTGGACTGCAGTGAACATAATGCCACAAGAGGGACTATGTGTATGGTATGTATGGCTGTTTTCCGTAGGAGGTATCTCTTCTGATGTGAGTTGCCCTACTACGTTGACTTGTCTTGCGCTGCTGTGGAGCTTAACAGAGTTCAGTCTCTTAGGGCAACATATTGTCTTGGTTCATTCGGCGGCTGCAGCAACACAACAATAATCCACATGTAAAAAACGCTGTGCATAGCACACTTGAGTGGTGTAAAGCGGGCGGAACTTTCCGAGGCAGAGGAGCGCGTCTACGTATGGCTCTGGGGCGGCTAAGATGCTGGGGTGCGAAATCACAACATCAGGAACCGCTGGCACAAATCCGAACTCTTGCTCTTATTAGTATTTCTGAAGGAGGGACTTCATGAACAAGGAAAGTCCATTTCAGCCCCGGTTTTATTGACAGTGGAACCACAGCGTGGTATACTAGAGAAGTACAATGTATGCTGAAAAATACTGTGTTTTTTACACAGGGCGACACACGGGAAACATTGAAAGCACATGTTATATTGCACAGCAGTAGTAAACACGATGATCCCAAAGGCTTCAAGAAAAACCGAAAAAAGGGACCTTTGTAATGTGTGTGTAACTATTATATTTTTTTCCTTGCATGTTAAAATAAATACTATAAGTATCTATATACGATAAGTGTATCTAGGATATGATTAAACAGAGCGCGTAATCTCTACGTGGGGAAACAGGACAGCAATTGTTTGAGCACATTTTAATAGCTATGTTTGAGTTTAGTTTTTTTAATGTCACTTAATTAAATATACAAGTCTTTGGTATTGCTTTTTACGTTGACTTTTTATATATACAGTGCTTCGTTCCTGTGGTCCAAGTGAAGGCTAGAGTAAAAAAGTAGATCAATTACATTACTTTCAATCTGTGTTTTTGCACGCTTGGGTATTTTGCGTTACGTTACTGAACCTTTTTTATGAAGTAATTGTGACAGAATACATCTGAAAGTAACACTCCCAACTCTGATGACAACTACTCTGCCACTCCACACCAGACACGCGTCAAAGGATCTCTATTTATGGATATTACGAGACACATACAGGTGAGTGATAGATGTATGCAATCACTTGGATGCGCGTTTGACATTTGCCATTAAAAAAACACAATAGAAACGGCCCTATATAAATATAAATGAGTAAAGATCGTGTCTGTGTTACCACCACGCCTGCCCCGGACTCCATTTCCCATGTATCCTCCCTGTTCATCACCTGTTTGCACTTCCCTCATCAGCCTTCCCGCCATCCCTGGATTCCCTGCACCTGTTGTCATCGTCAGCACTCCCTTTAAGTTGGACTCACTCCTTACACTCCCTGTCGGTTCTTATTGTTAGTTTAAGTGTGTGTATGGTTGCTCTGTCTCCTTCGTTATAATAATTATCCTGTTTGTTGAAGTCCGTAAACGCCTTGTCTTTTCCACAACCTCACATCTGTAACAGAAGAACCCACCATACCGTTGGACTTCGACAGTTTTATAATTGGTATTTTCCTTGTCCTCCGTGCCCGTAAAGAACTGCCAGCACCTGCCTCCCAGCAAGGAGCACTCTTCAGCGGTGGATCATCTGAGGGGATTTCGGCAGGACAGTCGCCTGCTGGAGAGGTATGTGGAGGAATTCTCTGAGCTTGCTTACTTGGTGAACTGGCCAGATGCCCCACTTAACGCTTGTTTTCTGGTGGGCCTGGACGAGGACACGATTCGCTTTAGTGAACCTGCATGTTTTTTTCCCTAGTCGAGACTATTAATCTGAGTCTCTTTCTAAATGGTTCTGATTTTGAAATTGAAGAGGTTCAAAAGGAATCCTGTTCTCCTCGTCCAGCTCCCCTTTAGAAATACAAGCAGCCTGGCCAGTTCGCCAACCGCCAGTTTCCCCCACATACCCCTCCAGTGGGTATTCCCCTGGTGTCCTGCCTAACCCAAATCCCCAGCCACCCAAAAGGAGGCCCAGACGGCCCAAGAAGATGGCTGCTGCCTCACCGGAGCACCAATTAAGTCTGTCGCCCAGCCTGAGCTCTCACCCAAGGGAGATATTGGCTTATTGACTTTTGGGCGGATCCTGGTGCTCCAGCCTTCCAAAATGTTCATGAACTTAGCATTTGCTATATTTTTAAAGTGATTTCCATCATTTTACAGATAAAAATAAATTTTACCTGTGAAAACAAACCTGGAAAGAGATGTGATGTTTGAGGAGAAAAATGAGAGTGATATGAAGGAATAATTATAGGAGAACAGGGACTATTTTTAATTATGTTCGCAGCTATACAATTGACGCAAGGTGACAAACGAAAGTATAATGAGGGATAGAATTGCAGCAATAGAACAAACTGAAAGAGCTCTTGCCATAGATATTCTTGTTATAGCATGTTTACGTTAAAATACTGAGCGTTACGTTTTTCTCATTATGTCTGAAAATAAACATGAAAGAAACATGATAGAGCTCATTCAGTCAAACTGACGGATACGCTTTATTTTGTAGGGCAACCTTATGATTTGAAAACGATTGGTTATAATGGAAGTTTCCCCACAACCAGAAGTGCAACCATAATTCAAAATGCAGTAGGCTAGTCGGGAATAAGGTGGATAAGAAGTGTGTTTTGATGTGAGGGAATTTGATAACAGGGCTTCCCAATGAACCCAGTGGAGCTGAGAGATTTGTGCTCAAGCATTACATTGATGCGTTTTTTTGATATTGTTATTCACCAGTAGTAAATAGTAGTTGATTGTTTTTGGACGTGCGGTCAGAGGAGGGGCTCGAGCTCTGTATTTGGCTGAACCCCAGAGTACTCCCCGCCGCAAGTCTGTGAGGACGGGGTGGTGGCTGCGGATGGCTTAGGGTGGAATATGATTGTATGTCTATATATATGCTTTCTCTCAAGCTGATTAAGATAGTGTTGATTACTGATTGCTAACAGTTCTGGCTGAAATGACGTGATTGAATAGTCAGATTATTTGAATGTTGCTCCTTCCCAATTTTGTTAATAAATTATTTAAAATAACCATAGAAAAACTGATAGTTTCAATTACTTTTTTATTGGTTAAATGAATGGAGAATATTTCGTGTTTTTCCATGGCCGCTCGAGCTCTCAGGATCTTGCACTTATGGTTTCATGAATAAGGC
Organism: Culter alburnus; assembly: GCA_028476615.1. Lineage (NCBI taxonomy): Eukaryota > Metazoa > Chordata > Actinopteri > Cypriniformes > Xenocyprididae > Culter > Culter alburnus. Next base: position 55,434 of record JAOTNS010000932.1, read on the forward strand.
CCAGCTGGATTTACAGATCATTTGAAATTGAAAAGGAGCTGGCAAAGCTGTAATGATCCCGGTCAATGAGTCAGAACCGGTGGTGAGTAAAATTGCTTCAAATGCAGATTGTAAATTATATATTTTATAGGGTTGTAAGGGCGGACTGGGACAAAAATTCAGCCCTGCACTGAAGCCACACCAACACCAGCACCACCACACCAACGATGTGCATTTCCAGGTACAAAAAAGTACACTTCCATAATGTACTTAGTGTTCTGTTTTCACACACTATTTGTACTTAAACCCTTTGAAAAGAGCTAATATAGGCAGCAGTGTTGTGGAAATTGTAATTAATTTCATATGATTTTTTTATCGTATTCTTATGAAATATAATGCTTATGGAATATTGTATGATGTGGCTTAAGTGGTAATGTTTACACATAGTGTTTAACGTAGATGTTCAGAAATAGAAAGAGCAAGATATTGTATGGGAACATGCAAGATGTATGTTAAAAACATGCCTGTGCTAACAATGTGTGGAAAGTTACAGCCACTAAGAGATGTTCCTAATATGGTAAAAGGACAGAGGCTTCGGCCTTGGAGGTTAGAGATATAAAAGTGAGGGGAAGCTTTCGTTCTTGGCCTAACACTCTGCAGCTACTTGTGTTTCTATTGACTGATCGACCTTTCTTGCAAGAAATAAAACTTTTGAAAGACAATGGACGTGTTTGTGTTATGCGTAGAGTCGGTTGATTTTTTTGCCACAACTATTGGTGTCAGAAGGTGGGATAACTTGGACCTTTTGGACCCGAGTGTGGGTCTTAAGGGTTAGAGCTAGTTGCTCCGGCTCACCGATTTGAGGCTGACGAAATTGGATAGGGGAGACGTCCAACCGATTATTAGGTGCGCGCCGAACAAGGGAAAAAATCCACAGAGACAGATATGGCCAACATGGGGAAATCTCAGAGTAAGCTTGAGAAGAGTTATGAAAACCGGTCTACTATCAAAAACTGTATGGCCAAAAGAGCATGCTAGATTAGAAAATTAGTTAAGTATCATGATTTTCCAGAAGAGGGAACGTTGAGTGGTCGTCGTAAGGGAATGAGAAGAAGAGAACTGTGATATGGGGATGTTGTGTTTGTGTGAAAGTGGTGTGTATGTGAAATGTGAGCACACAATAGATTGTAGGCTGGAGGAAGCAGACAGAAGGGAAAGAAGGTCGATGTGAATGTAGCTAACTTACAAAAAAAGTTTTGTTTATTCAGCCATTAAATGGATGCATGACATTAGATGTCTAGAGAACTACAATTTATATAATAACAGTTGAAGGAGAAAGCAGCTATAAGGCTGTCAGTGCAACCTAGTAGTTGAAATATGGGGTAAAATAACGTGGTTCTGCAAACATAGAAACCATATGGATAATATGTTTTGCATCTGCAGACTAACATTTGATAGAGGGATTAAGTGGCTATAATGAAGAGAAATAAAGCAGCAAAAATGAAAGAACGCCCTGAATGGTTTTCGCTCCTCAGTGCTTGAACAAGCTTTTATCACTTTACAGTCCTTCATGCAGTCTCAAAATTCTGGCCAGCTGATAACACCTAGAATATCAAAATCAAACCGCAGGCTACCATTCAATTAATACTACCTGCTCACTCGACGCTATGTTCATTTTGGCCCTTTTTTTGGTTGTCTCAGATGCTCCGAACCTCTAATTTTAACTTTAAATCCATCCCACTGTTTCAGATTTATCAGTGTTAGACAATGAAACCATCTCTTACTTCATCAAAGAAAGTCAGACAGATCAGACGAAAAAAGACCATTTCATTTACATCTTCACTCTCCAGTCACCTATCCAACTTTACTAAACCCTTCTATCCAACCTACATTTCAGAAAATCACAGGTTAACACCCATATTTTTATTCCACCTACTGAAGCAGTGTTAAAGTTAATGAGAAATTGAGTGATGATTGACTGTTATTGAAGATATGGTTCACAAGCAGAATCACCAAAAGAGAAAATCACAATTTTAAGTCAGTGTTTCTGATTACTGGTTTGAATTGTTTGCATGTGTTTTTCTTTGCCTGCAATTTGACTACTATTCGGGATTCACCGATAAAGCTGCGCTGGATCTTACCCAAGTCTCAGAGCATTATGTTGAGTACCAAACTGTATAATATAAAAACTATAGACATTTATTTTAAAAATTAGAAAAAACAACAAAATCAAAATGACTAAATTTTAACCAAAATATAAAATTAATTCAAAAACTAATTCAAATATGAATAACTACTATACGATTATAATTACATAAAGATATTAGTACCTAAATATGCTTAAAAAAGGGTCATTTATAACACTGAAACAGTTTATTTAAACAGCTTGTGTTATATTTATTCACACTGTTATTAAAAACAACAGTAAAAATGATATTCTAATACAAACATGCAAAAAAAAAGTTACAGTCAGATTCATACACTTTAAAAGTATTGTTCAAATTCGTTCTCCACAAGGATTTTCAAATCTAATGAACCAAACAATCAGATCTGTGCTGGATCACAATAATACAAAGTTTGTTCTGAAGCAAAACAAACTTATGAATTATTCACTTTATGCAGTCATATGCACATACAGTACGTTGATAACAAATCAAGTAAAACTGACAGTACAATGTTTAGTGCAGATCTTCTTCACATTCAGTTGTCAATTTATACATTTAGTAAATAATGTTGAGACTCCTGAGAAATCATGGTCTTGAAGATGTCACTGAGTGTTAACTGAGGGTTAAATGATGATTTGAGGTTTCTATATTTCAAAACATCACAAAGCATTTGATTTATGAATTTATCAAGATATATGAATGCTAACTGTAGGTTATTGTTGAACTGAATACATTATATTAATAGAGTGAATAAGCGCCATCTAGTGGTTCATCACAATGAAGCTTTACTCCAGAAACATTCGACTCCATCTGATCTGCTGAGAGCATCTCAACCTTCAAGAAAAAACCTCTTCCATAACCATAAACCAATGCACTTATTATAATAAACATGCAAAATAATAATGTAAATACATTCCAGGTTTATAAGGTGCAACTACCAGATAATATTCATATAAATGTCCTAAATGATATGTGCTTCAGTAACAGGAAGGTTATTTTCCATAACATGTAAAACGAGTATTATGATTAGTAAGTGAAGTATTTCATCAGCACCAGCTTAAGTGTGTTTTTCTAAATCACGTCAATGGGAATAAAGTTGCAGAAACACACTGATCCAGATAAGATCCACTCAGATCATGTCACTTTTCTCCATCTGTAAGAAAACAATATATTACAGGATGTTAAAGTGAGAGAAATGAACAGATGTAACATTTACAGAAATGTTACCACACTCTAAAAAATGCTGGGTTGTTTTTTTAACCCAAGCGCTGGGTTGAGACTGCTGGGTAAGGACGCTGGGTTAATTCAACCCAATTTTGGGTTGAAGATCCCTTTTATTCTTAATCCAGCAGTGCTGGGTTGGGAACGCGGACGTGAAGGAGAGCATGCACGTCACGTTAACAGCACTGAGGACTCAGCCGCCATTTTCTCCGCGTCTTCGGATGGAATCGAGTGAAAGACGGTTTATGGTAAGTAAAGATAAATAATTAAAGATATTTTCTCTTATTTCTGTCCAAAAGTATTTCGAGATGCATTTGAAGGCGAAAAAAGTCAGAAAAGAACTTAGATGGAAATTTTCGCGGTTTTTGCCTCATGTCTCAACGGCCTCATTTATTCAATCAAAGAGACGTTTTTAAATATAGTGGGCTTCTTGTGTCATATTTACATTTTTCCCAAAGTTTGTTAATGGAAGGTTATCAACAGATTCACGTTTTAATTCATTATTTAACTTTAATCTTCGCGGTTAACCCGAATGTAATGACCTAGTTTTCCTTAAGGAAATGAAACTACGATATGTGATAAAGGTTGGTTTATTTTGATGATATTGAAGCGATAATTGTTCAAATGAATGTTTTGCATGTAATATTTCTGACTTGTTGCGCTTTGTGTGTTCATTTGGACCGCACCAGGAGTAACCGACAGGCGACTGCTGCGCGATCTTCTTGGCTAACGTACAGAAGGAGAGAGGGAAAGACGATTTATGGTAAGTAATTTAAAATTCCACATCATTATCAGTTGTTTTTTGATAAAACCATGTTTGATTTCGTAGATCAAGCCAGAGACCTAGGAGTGCTCCATTCTTTTGAGTTTATGTGAGTTTATTGTTAGAAAATGAATGTTTCTGTTGTCTACTGCCTGTTTAACGTTAATTAAAATGTTTATGCAACAACAGTATGACTTCTTGACATTTTTTTAAATAATTGATGTTCGTGTTGTTCATTGCAGAACTCAAACCAACTGGAGAGGAGCCCTTCTCCTTGGTCTTCCTTTCTTAAAGGAATAGTGCACACAAAAATAAAAGTTGTCACCATTTACCCAACCTCATGTCTTTCCAAACCCATAAGACTTTTGTCCATCTATGAAACACAAATGAAGATACTTTTAATATTCTCATCTTTTTATTTATTTTTATCCATTTAGTCTAGATAATCAGTATTTTTAAGCTTCAAAAATGCAAAGTTATTGTAGTAGTCCATACCAATATTTATATGTGAATACAATTCTAAATTTTATCTGTTCATATCATGTAAAGCAATCATGTCTGTTCAGAAAATTCAATTGGACTCCCAGACTTGCAATGGATGGACAAACAATTGAGAGAATATTAAAAATATCTTCATTTGTGCTTCAAAGATTAGCAAAAGTCTTATGGTTTTGGAACGACATGAGAAAGGGTAAATTATGACAATTTTCTTTTTTGGGTGAACTAATACTTTAAAGAGGAGCCCTCCAAGTTCATCAAAATGTGTGAGGTATGTCATGTCTGTTTTAATACTTGAAGAAAAAAGTAGTTATTTATTTTTTTTTAAAGATTTTTTTGGCATGTTAACTGTTAAAGGGTTAGTTCACCCAAAAATGAAATGAATGTAATTAATTACTCACCCTCATGTCGTTTCACACCCGTAAGACCTTCGTTAATCTTCAGAACACAAATAAAGATATTTTAGTTGAAATCCGATGGCTCAGTGAGGCCTCTATAGCCAGCAATGACATTTCCTCTCTCAAGATCCATTAATGTACTAAAAACATATTTAAATCAGTTCATGTGAGTACAGTGGGTCAATATCAATATTATAAAGCCACGAGAATATTTTTGGTGCACCAAAAAACCCCCAAAATAATGACTTATATAGTGATGGCTGATTTCAAAACACTGCTTCATGAAGCATCGGAGCATAATGAATCAGCGTGTTGAATCATGATTCGGATCGCGTGTCAAACCGCCAAACTGCTGAAATCACGTGACTTTGGCGCTCCAAACCGCTGATTCAACACAAAAGATTCATAACGCTCCGAAGCTTCCTGAAGCAGTGTTTTGAAATCCGCCATCACTAAATAATTCGTTATTTAGTTTTTTTTTATAGCACCAAAAATATTTTCGTGGCTTTATAATATTAATATTGAACCACTGTACTCACATGAACTGATTTAAATATGTTTTCAGTACATTAATGGATCTTGAGAGAGGAAATGTCATTGGTGGCTATGCAGGCCTCACTGAGCCATCGGATTTCAACTAAAATATCTTAATTTGCGTTCCGAAGATTAACGAAGGTCTTACGGGTGTGAAATGGCATGCGGGTAAGTAATTAATGATATTATTTTCATTTTTGAGTGAACTAACTCTTTAAGCTTCATAATGACAGAAAAAAACATCTCACAGGACTCCACACTACATGCTGTGGGAGCCACTGGCCCCTTAAATGAAGACATTGCAAAAACATGGTTTATGAATAGGGCCGGACGGTAAATGATATCATGTCAAGATCACAATTAAATTTATGGCTAAAAAAGTAAGCTCTGGACATTTTTACTGTATATGGATTAATCTAATCCATCTGCAGTCTCGCTGTATGAGGACAATCCACTTGAACTTCATCTCCAGAGCTGCTCTTGAGTCACTTCACAATGATGTGGATGCACCTGTCTGAAAATTATTCAGTTTTAACCAGGAATTTCAGGAATTTGTTTTGTGTTCCCTAGTAATTTTCTTTTTCCTCTTTTTAATCAATGATCAACAGGTGGTGACAAGGATGAAACTGGTCAAAAAAGAGAATAACCTTCTCCAACGAAGATCACTGATGTGACCATGCTTTTAAGGAGAAGATTGTCCTGGACAATTTAAAGGATGTTGCATGCCTTTGCTGTGCTGATGGAGCTGCTTCATGACTGGACATCAGTTATCCTAAGGAGGTCATGAAAATTGGCTGTGATGCGTGTTCTGTATGTATTCATGGACTCAACGAACTTTAGCATATAATCTGACAAATATTCAATGCTTGTTCATTGTTGTTTAGTGGAGAAATCACACTCTCATTCAAACTCACATTCTTTCACATAATTTCACAAACGTTGGATACCACAGGGATCAAAAAAGTTTATTGGTCTTAAATGCCAGTTATATTCATCAGTGTTCACTGAAATGTGAAAAAACAATTTAATTTATCTGTACAAACTGTGGCTGTTGATTTTGCAATTCTTTTCTGATTTTCATCTCACATGCATGTTACTTTTGACCATGTTTGCCCTTGTCCTTGTTTTTAATAAATTTTTACCTTTTATTAGTCATTCTGTGTTTACAAGTGATTTTATAATGTCTAAGATTACTGGGTTTAATTAAAAAACCCATTTGGGTTAATTAAAATACTGTAATGTAGTCATTTTACACCAAAATTTAGGTTACAAAAAAAACACCCAGCATGCTGGGTTAAATATTTAACCCAACTTGCTGGGTCAAAACAACCCAGCTGGGTACGTCCCTTTTTGACCCAGCGCTGGGTTGCCAAAATAACCCAAATTGGGTGTTTTTAACCCAGCATTTTTTAGAGTGCAGTCAGTGAACAAGATTTAGTCTGAAATGTTTATTGATTTTGATGGAAACTTGATGGAAATATCCCAGATAGCAAGCAATGGTTGAAATAATGTTAAATCAATGTTAATGTGTCAATGTTAACTGCAGTTAGGGTTAGGGTTAGGGTTAACCCTAACCCTAACCCATGCATTGAATCAATATCACTTTTGCACCTGCAATTAATGTTAAAAAATGTTGAAAAAACATTTTGAAAATCAACTTACGCAAACTTACACCAACTGCTTCATGGAAGTGGGGCGGAGCTAAAGAGTTCTTTTGGCACTTTCTGCTCTTTCCACTCCCTGATTGGTGGAATTTCCTGTACAGCATTCAAATAAATAAGCAGAACATTTTTCATTTCATTTCATTAATTATGTTGAGCATTAAAAGTGCCAATTAAAATGATTTGCATTTGGGAGAATCTACCAATGAGAATTGAGGATGTTGTACAGTGTATTTTATATCCCCCATAAAACGCAATGAAAGTAACATTATTCAAGGTCCAGAAAGTCTGAAAGACATTGTTGAAATAGTCAACGTGACTGCACTGCAGTGGATCAACCTTAATGTTCTGATGTGATGAGAATACTTTTTGTGAGCAAAAACAAAACAAAATAACAACTTTATTCAACAGTTTCTTCTCTTCCCTGTCATTCTCCTATGCTGTTGACATAGTAAACGCAGTGCAGAGCTTCCATTTACGTCCGAATGCCGGTTCAGTATCAGCCGACATGGTTCACGTGAGCAGCACAACGCATGCGCGTGATGCTGACGCCGGAGTTGGCCAGTAATGATGCATGACTGCAGTGCACTTAGAATAAACAGAGCAATATCGTCCGCTGGTGTGGACACTAATATAGTTATCATCACATCATTCTTGCTGTCATCGAGCCTTTGGTGTTAATCAGTGTGTCCGTCTGATCTACAATGAACACTGTAAATTATACATAAAACAGAACTTACGAAAACTCACCTCCAGATTCACAAATCTCAGATTTGATAGTTAAAGGTGTGTTAATGTATTATTCCAGTCATTCTCAAACAGTGTGTGTGCAGCTCATTTACAATAACTGTTTCCAGTTATAATGTTAAATTTGCAGACAAATACTACTGCTGCTCAGAATTAAAAGAAAAAACATGGCTTTTCAGTCATTTTTGTTCATTTATTTTAGAATGAATGATTTGGTCATAATACTCTAATATTTTATAGTATTATAGGTCAATAAAAAGTTAATGGGTCGGTTTAAAAATGATGAATTCTGAATTTCCAGTGATCAATGATACTCACCAGTGACACAAACACAGAAGCTCCTAATGATGCTGAATCTGCTGCTGCTGATGATCTGTAGTTGATAGCGTCCAGAGTCGGTGGTTCTGCTATTTGTGATGGTCAGAGATCCGGTCTGATTCACGTTCAGTCTGCCTCTGAGTCTCACAGCATCAACACCCTGTTTTACTGTAAAGATCTTACTCTGATTTCTGATCTGAGTGATGGGTCTGCATCTAAAACACCATGTCACCACATCATTGGAGCTGTTTATCACACCAGGATGTAAAGTGACAGATTCTCCCTTCTTCACTGACTTTCTCTTCATTTCATTTCTATCAGCAGGAGAGACACCTGAAACACAAACCAACAGCTGCTGGATGATCTGTAAAACTGCTAAATATCAAGTTAATAGTGGACATGTCTTTTTTTTCATATAGACCTGCACATGTATTAGACACATATATAGTACAGTGCATTACTACACTGAAATATATCTGTTACATGTACACTCTGTTTTGAACTCATTCTGGACTTGTTGTTGTTGTTCCATTTCCCAGTCACTCACCATGGTTACTGATCACCTTACTCACGTTCAGCTGTGTCCAATCATCCCCTCATGTCTCTGAGTATATAAATCCTGTGTTTCCTGTGTAGTATTGTCCGTGTATATGTTGGTGTATGTTCCTATCGGTTCCTGTGGATTATCTAGTAAAAGATTTGTTTTGACTATATCTCCTCATCGTGTGCTTTATACACCAGCTACTGTAACAGAATCTTTCTGCTTGATAATATTCCAGGATAAGGCAATGTAACATCCCAGATAGCAAGCAATGATCGAAATAATGTTAAATCAATGTTAATGTGTCAACATTAACTGCATTGAATCAATTTCACTTTTGCACCCACAATTAATGTTGAAAAAAAATTGAAAATTCAACCAAAAATCAATGGTAATGGCATTGAATCAATGTTTGCACTCTCAGAAAATGAAACACAACTACAACTGACTTAAACAAGAACTTCTGCTGAGATCTTGAGAGATTGTCTTCTTTTATCTTCAGTTGATTTCAGGCTGTGTGGCTTTAAGTCAGTTGTAGTTGTTTTCATTTTCTGAGAGTGCAAACACTGATTCAATGCCATTACCATTGATTTTTTTGTTGAAATTTCAACATTTTTTCAACATTAATTGTGGGTGATTCAATGAGGTTAACGTTGACACAATAACATTGATTTAATTTATTTAATATTATGCAGTCATTATATGAGATCTTAGACTCACAAACTATTATGAGATCTTTACACATTTTACATCAAATCTTCTGTACTTCCCCAGTGAACTTAAAACTATGAGTATGAAATAACAGATGTGTTTAAAAAAAAGAAATGGAATAAACAAAAAAAAAAAAAACCTAACTGTTAAAAGTGAATGGATCTCCAATAGAAAAACAAAAACAGGTCATGAGAAAATCAGCTCAATATCACTGGGATGAACATGCTGATATGATTTAAACATAACCTGCTTTTAAACATAATGACTCACCATCAACAGTAACATTGAAGATTATTTCTTTGTCGCTGATATTCAGGATCACTGATATATATTCTCCAAAGTCTGTGCTTTTGATGTTACAGATGGTCAGAGATCCAGTCTTATTATTCAGCTTCAGTCTGTCTTTGAATCTCTCTTTGATCTCATTGAATCTCTCATTACTTTCATTACACTGAACATCTGTACAGATATCACTGAGATCTCCATTGATGCGCGCGATGCGAATGTCATTAAAATACCAATGAATTCTCTCTTGTTGGTCTGTTTTAACACCAGTCTTTAGAGAGACTGAATCTCCCTCCATCACAGACACTGACACTGAACCAACAGCAGACACACCTGAAGAAAGAGTGAACAGTTCATTATAAATCATGCCTGGTATTGCCTGTATATAGAGAGTATTTAAAGGAAATATAATTATATTTTCCGAATGACGTTTTTTTGTTTTGTTTTGGGGTTTTTTAAGTATTACACTACAAAAACTGCTTTTCTTACTTAGAGTTTTTGTCTTGTTTCTAGTCAAAATATCTTAAAGTTCTTGAATCAAGAAGCATTTTCTTGACAAGTGAAAATTATTTTCTTGTTTTTAGGAAAAATAAGTCAAAATTGAGTGAGTTTTTCCTTAAAACAAGCAAAATAATCTGCCAATGGGGTAAGCAAAATAATCTTATTTCAAACCAAAAATAAGCAATATAATCTTGTTTTCAGTTGGCAGATTATTTTGCTTGTTTACGGAAAAACTCGCTTAATTTTGACTTATTTTTCCTAAAAACAAGAAAATAATTTTTACTTGTCAAGAAAATGCTTCTTGATCTAAGAATTTTTAGATATTTGGACTACAAACAAGACAAAAATTCTAAGTAAGAACAGCATTTTTTGCAGTGTAAGCAAATGGTTTTGTCCGACTGGAGACATTTTATCGCACCTGTAGGGCAAAACGGCCTCTTGGTACAAGTGTAATTTTTGTTAAAAATCTAATAACATGAAAACTCTGGACATTTTTCATACTTGGTTTATAATTTATGTTATTGTCACTAAAACTACGAAAACTATTCTGGACACATTTAACCTTTGTTTCAAGAAAAAATGTATACAGTCTGGTCAATCAGCAGGACATGATTTCTGTTTTCTCGGCTGATGGCCAGATGCAGTTATTAACAGTAAAAATGATGACACTTCGGATGGAAAAGGTCGTCCTCTGTGTTATTCATTTAAACTGTTAAAATACTCTTCAATGCAGTGTAAAGTGTTTAATGATTTAAAATGGTCACAGTCTCATGCTAATGGTACAGCCCACAGTGCAGTACAGAAAAAAATAATTTAAATTTCATTTATTCAAACAATTGATTCTGAAGCCAAGATTTAGCTAAATTTGAAGAGGAGAAAATGTCAAATAATGCAAGAGATGGAGCGGGACACGGAAAATGAAGTAAGGCCTGGCTATAGTCTTAAGACAACTTTTATTTTCTTTCACACACAGCACAGAGAAACATCTTTCTATAAACCGACCAAACTGCCTGTCAAGTGATATACGAAACTGACAATGATTTTATCTTTTTTAAACAAATGAAAGGCAATGTGGATAAACATCCATAGCCACGATGTACGGAACACTCTCAAAGATATAGAAAAAAAATGAATAAAAACATTTTGGATCAATAAACTTTAAAATATATATATTAATAACTGCAGAAAGGCCACACTGCAGATAGATATACATTTCATATGTCGGCAAATCAAATTACATCGGCTAAATTGTCTGTGCGAGCAAGATTTAACTAATCTACAGCGCAACATTGATGCACCAAAAAAAAAACAAAAAATTAATTTAATTTTAAAAAAATTATATATTTTTTATCAAACATTAATTTACAGAATTGAATTAGAACAGAATATACCGTTCTAATAAATGAAAATAGCCTAGCCTATTTAAAAAAAATGAAATATGATCAAGTCAAACTGCAAAATGCCTGAAGCTGCAGGGGAACATATATTCAAAACACAAGCCAGAAATAGTTAAATTAGATAACCCAGAGTGATCAATAAATAAATTAAAATTAAAGAAATTATTAAAATAACGAAAGTATAGCTAGAATTGTCAACTTGTCTTTTTAACTGCAGAGACAATAAACGCTAAACTGGAGTGGCTGTCTTTTTTAGCTAAACATTCACAGCATCCAAAAATCTAATTACAAGCGGCTGAAATAGTTTGAAATCACTTGTAGCTACTCTACCTGACTGAGAGACAAAAATCCAGTCTTTCACGCGATCTGCCTGTGTCCGTTTGAGTCTTTTCAAATAGCGCGCTATAGTCAGCTTGTTGGCCGGCAGAAGCCGCCGCAGTGTTTGTCCTTGAGTTGTATAGGACATGAGCTGTTGGCACAACTTGCATCATACGTTTTTTTGATCATCTTTTACCATTTCAAAGTGCATCCAATTGTACACTTTATCCCAGGCATTATTGAAGATTTAATCCCTGCCGTGAAGATGCTCATCTGCCGGTCACGGATCATGGAAGTGAAACTTAAATCGGTCACAGGTTGGATTTATTCACGCACATTAAAAATATTTATTAAAAGCTTCTTTCACATTTTTATTTATAGTATTAACATAATAGGCTGTATATTAACCTATTGAGAAAGAACCGGTATGTCTATGTAAAATCAGATAGGCTATTGAGCGCCCCCATATCTCTTCTCATAACACCTCTGCAACGATTCGACTGTGAGATTGGTAGTCGAATCAGGCTCCTCCTATCGAAGATTCGAATCGTCGACTATTCAGGGTCACCCCTAATATATATATATATATATATATATGGGTGATTCTTCAATTGGGGGCTATTTTGCCATCTTACATTCTGATGAATGAAATTTGGTTGAATTTTGTTAGAATTATGTCATGACAATGTTTACATGCTTTGATGTAAATTTATGTTATTATTATAAAATGTATATAATAATGGCCATGACTGAGCTTAAATATAATTTGAGTATTTTATATCTATTTGCCAACTGGCACTGCAAAACGTCATTACCATCACAACATCAAAAAGTATCATAATGCAAAGAATGTATCAAGGAGATCATTGAAATCTTGTAAACATTGTTAACCTTCAACAATACGTATAAAAAAACAAAATGTTTCCATTCAGCGAATTACATATATTTTCTTACCATCAAAATGTGTTTTTCTGTGTTCATCAAAGCACACTTTTGTTTAATTTCTGGAAAATTAATTTTAGATGTTTTTTCTTTGAATAGGTGGATGAGTATTTCATTAGGCTTTTCATGTAGCACCTCAAGATTGAACATAAAACAGTTTTAAAGGTATGTTTTTGTAAATTAAGCAACGTGGCGGTAATGACATAGTGTTTTGGTAATGACATAAATGAAAAGTGCACTGATACATAAAGCAAATTTAAAGGATTAAATAATGACTTCTGGTGAGTGTTGTTGAAAGAAATGGACAGATGTGAGGAGATATATATAAATATGACACAACCATCAACTTGAACATGTTTATTTCAATCATGAAGAAACCATACAATATTTTCTAGAGAATCAATTGTCACAATGGGATAAAACAGCATAAAAATATCCTTCAGAAACATTTCATAACTATGACTATTACCATTAGGTGAAATAAAGTTTTTAACATAAAAGTTTAACATAAAAGTTTTTAACAGAAAACATAAAAGTTTTCAAACTCATAAAAGTTGCATTGGGTTAAAACTAACAATGCATATAATGAAATGTGTTTGCTTTCAAACTGTCAATATACTGCTGATATTTTACAGGATCTTCCTTCAATTTTTTCTATAATCTCTAGACCTTTCAGCTTTCTTGGGAGCCATTCTGTTAAAAAATAATAAAAAGAAAAAATAGTTTTAGGAAGTAAGGCATCTCATTTAAGTTTCATTGTAAAATAACTATTATGCTTCTTTAACTTAATTTATAAACACATAATATGATATAGATAGTGACACAGAACATGTCATTACCACCATCACTTGTCATTACCATCACAACAAGTTGTGTGTTGGTAATGACGTGTTGCGGTAAAATGACATTTTTTTTTTTTTTTAGGAAAAAAAGATGCTAGGTCATGGATTTGCTAACATCACTCAACAGCTAGTACAAAAAGAACTTTAAATACACATAAATCATGTGAATATACATATTTATCAAAATATTGCTGCTACAGCATTTATGGCAATGACGCTGAATAAGTCTACTCCATGATCAGAAGGAATTCATGATTAAATTACTTACTTTTTCAGACATCAAATGTCACTGTTCTTCCATGGCTGACATGTGCTCCCCTGCTGGTCTTCATTTCCATGGTTACGGCATAAACAAGTCTTACCCTCAAAAAAATCCTTGTTGTAATCATAGACTGTCGCGGTAATGACAGTATTGTTGTGGACAATACTAAATTGTTAAAAATATTCACAAATTGCACAGATATGAACCCAAATTATGCATCAAGTGCCTTTTTAAGTTACTGTTTAAACATATATTGTGATTTTTTAATGAACTGATAACATTTTATCACATTTTCAGAGCAGACAAGTTTTAAAGTCTGGGTTGGGGACAAGGCTTGAGTAGCCAAATATTAGTGATGAAAACATTTTTAAAAATGGAAATCATACTGATTTTAGTGTATAACATTTTTTGGTGGTGCAATACATATTATTTGAAATAACTAAACTATTTATTTTATAATATAGTATTTTTAACATGAATGTATAATCTGGGGACATAAAAGTTCCCCTAATTGAAGAATCACCCATATATATATATATATATATATATATATATATTCAAATAGAGAACAGTTATTTTAAATTGTAATAATATTTCACAATATCACTGTTTTTACTGTATTTTTAATTAAATAAATGCAGCCTTGGAGAGCAGACAAAAATTCTTTTAAAAACATTAAAAATCTTACCATTTTCAGTTTCCATATTTTTGACTGGTAGAATATATATATTCTATATAATATATATATATATATAGAATATATATATATATATTCATTTATTTGGTTTCAACCTGAAGAGAAATAAACAAATGTCTTACCGTGCAAGAATGCAGTAACTGCAAACAAACTAAGGAAAAACTTCTTTGTCTCCATGTTTCCTCTCATACCTGCTTTATTACTGTGAATGAATGGAGCTGCATTTATAGACGACTCAGATGTTACATATCGGGGTTTGTGTCCCTGTCAGAGATCACGTGATCATTTGAAATGCTAAACACCTCCACTGGAAAGTAGACGAGAGTACGTGGCGACCGTGACTCAACCATAACCCAACCCAATGAGCATTAAACTGGGTGATCAGTAAGTCTTTTTCCATCATCAGTCAGCACAGCCGAGGAACAGTTTTCACAGCTCTGCTTTTACATCATCATAGGAATTTCATTCAATTCATGTAAGTGACTCATCATGAATGACTCATCACTACAAAGCAGTGGTGGCTGGCAAATTATTAATGCAGAACTGAATGTAATGTCATGTACACACACTCGCGTGGCCAAGATTGCAAATGTGGGTATTTGGACAGGTCCATTAAATCCCAGTAAAGGTTGATTCGTCATTCAGAGCCCAGGTTGTGCAGTAGTGATCCTGATGTCCCGCCCACACTTCTGCTGTCAATCATGATGTTACACCCCATTCATATAGCATTAAATAACAAACTAAAACCAAACTCAATGATAGAACTACAGAGATGTTGAGTATCGTGAGGTGGAAAAACAGTATGACAGTGTGCAGATGCAGTGAGAGGAGTGAAAATTTTGTTGCGTTAAATTATGATCAACAGACCAGGGGCCGTATTCACAAAACATTTTATCTTACCACTAAGAGTTCTGCTAAATGGCAGTAAAAGTTCTTAGCTAAGAGTTTTCTCTTAAAACCTATTCACAAAGCTGCTGAGACAAACTTTTGCTAAGGAATAGATGCTGCGTCCCAATTCGCCTACTTATGCTACATCCTAAAAGTATGTACTGTTTTTGTAAAGAAAAAAAAAATACTTTTGAGTGTGTAGCAGAAGAGTGTGCAAGCTTTGGGACATACTACCTCGTCATAATTGCATCTTTAACGGACGTTCTGTCGCTTAGTTACGCAACCTGTAATTGTTTAAACTGCCCTGTCAATCATCTTGTCACAGTTAAAATCCTCCACATTCAATTCAATTTAATTTCCTACCTGTAGTCACACATTGATCTTCCAGTCATGGGTCTTTCATGCAGAGAACTCTCCTCATCTTTGCATAATGATGCATTTAAAAGTTAATGACCAAACGCATCGTTATACAAGTTCACAATGCTGTTGCAGATGAAATATAATGTGGATAACTTTTAATAAATATCCTTTCGTCAGGTTAGATACTGATTATTAAAGGTGCCCTAGAATGCTTTTTCACAAGATGTAATATAAGTCTAAGGTGTCCCCTGAATGTGTCTGTGAAGTTTCAGCTCAAAATACCCCATAGATTTTATTATTTATATTATTATATTATTTTTTATTATTCAATTTTTTAACTGCCTATTTTGGGGCATCATTAAATATGCGCCGATACGCCCCTTTAAATGCTCGCACTCCCTGCCCCCAAGCTCGCAACTCTATAATACATTGCATAAACAAAGTTCACACAGCTAATATAACCCTCAAAATGGATCTTTACAAAG
This sequence comes from Culter alburnus, assembly GCA_028476615.1. Taxonomy (NCBI): domain Eukaryota; kingdom Metazoa; phylum Chordata; class Actinopteri; order Cypriniformes; family Xenocyprididae; genus Culter; species Culter alburnus. The sequence goes on from JAOTNS010000932.1 coordinate 71,947, forward strand.
TGTTTGTCATGCAGCATATCAGATCATGTAAGTATAGTATTTATTTGGATGTTTACATTTGATTCTGAATGAGTTTGATAGTGCTCCGTGGCTAAAGCTAACATTACACACTGTTGGAGAGATTTATAAAGAATGAAGTTGTGTTTGTGAATTATACAGACTGCAAGTGTTTAAAAATGAAAATAGCGACGGCTCTTGTCTCCGTGAATACAGTAAGAAACGATGGTAACTTTAACCACATTTAACAGTACATTAGCAACATGCTAACGAAACATTTAGAAAGACAATTTACAAATATCACTAAACGCTATTGTCCTTGCTTGTTTACCTAGTGATGATTGATGATTCAGCTGTGCACAGATCCAGACGTTAATACTGGCTTGTGTAATGTCTTGAACATGGGCTGGCATATGCAAATATTGGGGTCATACATATTAATGATCCCGACTGTTACGTAACAGTCGGTGTTATGTTGAGATTCGCCTGTTCTTCGGAGGTCTTTTGCACAAATCAAATTTACATAAGAAGGAGGAAACAATGGAGTTTGAGACTCACTGTATGTCATGTACTGAACTCTTGTTATTCAACTATGCCAAGGTAAATTCAATTTTCAATTCTAGGGCAACTTTAATCACTCTCAAACCCTTTTATATAACCGCTCTGCTTAACCGTCAGTCTCGCACATCCGTCATGTTTGTCGTTTTTTAACACTTTTTATTCATCTTTGTAGTTTTAATCGAATCCTCGTCCACAGCGCAATGTGTTATGGGCAATATTAGCCGATAGAAGTGTGCACGGATCTGCACTTCGAATTCTAACCGGAAAAAGTAGACCATCCAGGTATCTTTGGAATACTCATTTCAACATACTACGATTTGGGACATACAAATTTTTTTTTCGAAAATTATTTACAACAATTGAGAAGTCTTAAGCTAAGTAAAGCCACGCACACACTTAACGATTGTAAGGCCGATTATGAATGTAAATTGATAATTATGACTGATCGTGCTCAAATACGTCCAGTCAGAGCCAGTTGCGTTCAGTCTGCGATTACAGTCGGTGTTCAAATTCCATGTGTGAGTATATAAATCGGCTCCAGTCGAAGGAAACAATCGGTATGTGTGTTCAGTTCAGTCTTAGAATGTTTCAGCTAATCGTTAGGTGTGTCCCCGGCTTAAGAGGATGAGGCCAACACTTACAAACTATGCCCACAGTGATTGGCTGATGGAGGAGGAGTCTCTGTCAACGATTTAATCATAGAAATATTTAGAATGAGGTAACATGTTAACATATTCAAACAAAAGATTTTAAAATAAAATGTTGCCATATACAAATAAAGGTTTTAAAATGTATGCTAAGTGTCACTAATTAAACTAGCATATGTCAGCCTGTTACATGTCTGCGTCTGAAGAGAATTCAGAATTCAAGTGACAAATGATGTTTTATAAACAAAGTTTGGCAGGAGCACATTGAAACAGTCTATCTAATCAGCTTGAGAGGAGGAACGTAAACACAGGCGAGAGCTGAGTCTCTGAGTCACCTTTTTTAACTCGACAGTTTTCTGTATCCCTCCGCCACCTCATTCCTCACTCTTGGCTGGGGGTACGGGGGATAACTTTGGATAAATAAATTCCAAACTCGGAGCCCTCGATCCCCTTGGACAACACACTAAATACACTTATATATATATATATAAATAGACATTATCTATTTGTTTATTAAAGATTTATTTTTGCCTTTTTATTGTAGATTCAAATCTATAAATCAAAATATTTATTGTATTTATGAAGAAATGGTCCATTACCCAAGGCTCTATCGCTATTGCCTCAATAGTGTACAGTGTCTTTGGGTGGATTGCTGAGGCAGATTGGCAGCAACAGCCATTAGGATTGTTTGTGATTTGGTTTTAGTGATTTAGGATTCCCTCTTGACTTTTCCTAATGTTTCACAGATTTAGGAGCTAGTTTTAGCATTAAAATGCTTTGTGAAATACTCTTAGAGCAAAAATTTAGGAGTCCTAAAAATTAGGACTGACACGCCCATTATTGTTAAGAGTTTCAAGAGTTATTTCAAGAGATTTTGGCAGAAATGGCATTAGACTTGTGCCAATATTCGGTAATGTGATATATCGTGATAATGGATATGCACAATATTTATCGTGGGCATTTCAAAATACCGTAAATAATAATTTATCACCAGTTATTACATTTTTTATAATGCATTTAAGAATACTTTCCCCATCAACCGTATAAAATGCACAACACCGCTGTATTCTGCGTCAAAGGGACACGCGCTCAGATGTAAACAAGCCCAACATGCATGAGAAGCACATGTTTTATTTAATAGTTTATTTGATAGGGACAGATATCACCGACATAGATCATTATAACAAAACAATCTGATGTCTGTATCACAGTGTATATAGCCAAAGGCTAATTCGCAACACTTGTCCGTAGAAGGGCCTTTAACAATCAAAAACAATAAATACAATAAAATATCTAGAAACCAATTCATACATTAATATAACTTCCAAACATACACAATATATTCACAATATTAAAAGTGAGTACAATTTTGATTTATCTTTAACCAAGTCTTAAGTCTGGAAGAAAACATTTTAAAACCAGGAATAGTTTTAATGTCAGGTGGCAATAAATTCCAGAGCTTAGAGCTTCTAACAGAAAAAGCTGTCTGACCAAAACTAGTCCTGCAGTATGGAATTTTACAATCATGGTATGTATTACTTCTTGTAACTCTACTGCTGTTCTGTCTCTCCACAAATTTACTTAACGGCTCAGGCGATAAATGATTGATACATTTATACAATAATTTAAAAAAACTAAAATTAATAAATCCATCAAAACTCATTAAATTAAAATGAAAGTGCACATTCAATCTCTGACAGCAGAGGGCGCTGATGGAACAGCAGAAATGCAGCGGTTACCCCGGAAAACCCGCAAACAAAGCAGCTGGACTAGTGAAGTTTTTAAAATGCTTCAAACAGCCATTCATTTTTTTGTAATCTCAGTGTTGTTCATCACAGCACCAAATACTTAATAATTAAAGACTTAATAGGCTGTTTATTTTCAAACTTCAATCAATCTGGACTACAACATGTCCTAATGATTAGAAATGTTCTGATTATTTGTTATTGTTCAGTAAAACTTTGAGACATACGGCTTCATTAGTTAACATGTTAATTCATTATTACCAAACTGACAATGAAAAATACTTATAAAGCATTAATTATTCTTAGTTAATGTTAATTTCTTAGTTACTGTTTAATAACATTACTAAAATCAAAAGAACTTGTTTAATAGACCTGAGATAAAACTAACAATGATCAGTTGTATTTCTTAACTAACATTAACAAAAAAATAATACTTTCTGTAACAAATGTAGCTATTGCTCAATCTTAGTTAATGCATGAAATAATGAGACCTTATTGTAAAGTGTTACCTGTTCTTCATAGCCTAATTCTTTTGCTTTTTAATCTGTTTGAAAATGTTACTTTATATTTTTTGTTGTATTTAAACATTTAGTTATTTTTGTTATTACAAAAAGAGTTCTTAAACCTGTTATCCTATGACAACACTTTTTTTTTGCAACTTATTTCAATATCGTGATAACACCGTATACCGTGATGAAAGCTTCAGCAATTAATGGCAACATGAAAATTTGATACCGTCACATGCCTAAATGGCATATAGGAATTCAGTCCACACATGGACACACTTATAAACAATCACTCATCACAAAAGAGCATGTTTTTAAGATATGCAAGAACCGCAAAGGATATGTTCAATAAAATACCTAAAAACATCATCATCTCCCTGTTGCATTTACATCATTTCAAATCCCTGTTCTGCTGCCAGTCATGACTCTACTCACCAGACTGACTTTCTGTCTAAGTATTTCTGGCCGAGTAATTATGATGCTTCGTAGAAAAAACATTTTTATGTCTGGAAATTTCAGTCATTTTTTTTTTACAGAGGAAAAAGGAAACGACATGGATGTACAGCATATATTATGCAGGAAATTGTAAAAATTAACATGGTCGTCTCCACAAAGGAGAACTCCCACCACTAACGCCTCAGGGTCAAGGGTTAATAAAGATCACAGCCTTGATCAACATGTATTCTGAAATAGACTAATATGTAGATGGTGTAGACTTTTTTAATGTTGTGTGTAAACTATATATTTTTTTCCTTGCATAGTAAAGAAATAAAAAATAAATAAATATATATACGGGGCTTAATCTCTAGTTGGTGAAACAAGACACAATTGCTTAGTTTTAATAGCCTATTTTGTATTAGTTTTATTTTTTAAATTCATATTAAATAAAAGTACTTTGATGATATTGCTTTTTATTTGACTTTTATGTGACCTCTACCTTTTATGTGAATCTAAAAGTAATCAGATTACATTACTTTCATATTGTGGTGCTTGGATTACGTTACTGAATACTTTTTTATGAAGTAATTTGTGACGGTAACAGAATACATCTGAAAAGTAACGCTCCCAACTCTGATGACAACTAACTGACGAAGGACTGAGTGCGACTTTCCAGTTCCCGGTGGATTTCATCCTCCGCATATAAGCTAAATAAAGCCTAAACTTCATCAACAGTCCATCTAAACTCCATTGTTGATTCGAATAGCAAACAACTCTTACTGCACGCACTGCAACAGACTTTAAAAAAGACGGCTAAAATAAAAACCAATCAAAATGCTGCGTGAACTCAACCAATCAGCATGTTCAGTGCCCAAGTCCCACCCCCGAAAGTTCCGGAACATTGAAAAAGTACTACCTAGCGAGCAGATACTTTCAGATGGGGATTTTTTTGAGAGGAACTTTATTTAGACTCTGGTTCCTGCGGTTGAAACACTGACTACCACCCCAAAGACCCTAGTTCTATCCAACTATAATGAATCATGGTAAAAAAAATGTTTTGAAAAAAGGATTTATGGTGTATTGACTCAACTTGTGAAGTCAGACTGTGAGGTTCATAAATAACAGGAAGATGATGACCTTCAAACATACACATATGGTCACTCATCTGTGTAAGATATTTGTCCAACAGAACAAATCATGTTTCTAAAGGAAATAAAACCGCAGCAGGTTTTGGTTTCTCTCAGAAGCTGAACTCCATATAATAATAGTCTGAAGAACATTATATATATATATAGGCTATTACATGCATTCAGTGTGTGTGTGTGGTGTGTGTGGTGTGTGTGTAGGAGGGTCAAACTCATGAGAGGATTCACACACATCAGATGAACAGCTCGGTTGTTTTCAGCGGATTAGATCATTTTTACTGAACAACTGAAGAAAAATGTTTCAAATGCTTGCTTTGTTCTGTTTGTGCTGGCGGCGTCTGATCTGTAAGGTAGAAAACATTTTCACGTCTTAAAATCAGTAACAAGCTAAGATGATTTTCACTTGCAGTTCTAAACAGTTCAATCAAATTAAATTTGAAATTAAACTTAAAATTACAATTGTGAGATCTGAATAATGGAAATTACAATAATGAATTTGCATTTCACTCTAAAAATTGCTGAGTTGTTTCAACCTATGTGTAGGTCGGCATTTTTTCATAAAATTCTCTTCACATTTTGTAGCAGTTGACATTTTAAACAAAACTGTAAACCAACAAAAGTCTTAATATGTTCCTGTTTGTGTTCTTTAGGTGTGTTTGGAGCTGAAACAAATGACATACAGTCAGTGCCAGTGATGGAGGGAGATTCTGTGCTTCTTCACACTGATATTACTGAAATATATAAACATGATGACATACTGTGGAAATTTGGAGCTGAAAAGTTTCTCATAGCTAAAATCAATAGAGAGGCAGGAATCTTCTCTACATATGATATTCCTGACGGGAGATTCAGAGACAGACTGAAGCTGGACGATCAAACTGGATCTCTGACCATCAGAAACACCAGAACTGAACATGCTGGACTGTATGAAGTAAAGATAATCGCAGCTAAACTGTCATCAAAAACATTCAATGTTTCTGTATATGTTGAGTAGTCATATTATAAAAGTCTTTGCGACTGACTCGCTCATAAATACAAATCTAATGGTGTAATAAATTTAACTTCTGTTGCTGTTCACGGTCAGGGACTATTTCCTCCAGCGGAAGGAAGCTACATTTAATTATGTTACTTCATGAAAGTTGCATTGATACACAGATTTTGGCTTTAATATTTGTATTGTGTGGTAAATGTTTTATAAAAGCAATAATATTGCTTTAAAGGATTAGTTCATTTTCAAATTAAAATTTCCTGATAATTTACTCACCCCCATGTCATCCAAGATGTTCATGTCTTTCTTTCTTTCTTCAGTGGAAAAGAAATGAAGGTTTTTGATGAAAACATTCCAGGATTTTCTCCATATAGTGGACTTCAATGGCCTCCAGATGGTTGAAGGTCAAAATTACAGTTTCATTGCAGCTTCAAAGTGTTTTAAACGTATATGACTAAATTGTCATATACAATATGCTAGTGCAAGTATATAACAATTAGTTCAAACTTTGACCTGTGGAGGGCAGTAATACACTTAGCAGTGTCTACACTGCTGGAATTCTAATAGAGAAGAAGAAGAGAGCTAGTTCCCAGAGAACAGGGAACGAGACTAGTACCCTGAATGGGTACCAAGAAGAGTCCCCTGGCAAGGAAATGCAGAGACTCGTTCCCTGTTCTACATACGTAACCTAAGATGTTCCCTTTCAAAAGGGAACTTCTACTCTGCGTTGGAATACGCAATGGGGTACGATATACCCACGCCGCCATGCTTGAGGAGAGTGCATGCCAAAAAATATGGCTGACAAACTTCGAGCAGTTTCGAAGGAAACGCTTAGCAACTCACCCTCGGGTCACACCAGGCTGTCAGTGACAGCATTCCCTATGGCCAACAGCCCAAGCTGAGCCTACAAAAAGCCTTCCTCTATAGAGAGAGAAGGCCTAATAAGGCCGCTAAAGCATCAGAGACCAATTTTTCCGCAGACAAAGTGGTCTCTTCTAGGGAACGAGGCCAGGGAACCCCAACCAGTCACTAGAGGGGAACAAAGTCACCCCTAATGCCACCAGGGAGGCCGACCTGGTCTATAGTAAGACAAGCTTAGTCTTGGCCAATCCCTGTCTGAACACAGAATCTCAAAAAGGCATCCTTCACAGAAGGGAGTGGGTAAAAGTGACTGCAAACGGGCAGGAGCAACTCAAACCCACGCGTAGAGACGGGCATCCTGGAGAGCAGAACTCAGCTGAGTGCTATGAACCCTCATATTGAGGGGAGTATGATCAATGGCAGCATAAGAGGCTTCAAAGCGCCCGCATGATAACCTACCCAACACAATCCAACGAACAGTGTATTCAGTAAAAGCACCTTTTTACCCTTTCAAGCAAGAGGAGTACAACATATGCCAACACACAGTCGAGAAAGGCCCGTGCGGGCCTATCACCTCAACAGACATGTGCATCAGCTTGTGGCAGTGTTCTTAGGCACCGAAGAACAATAAATAACCGACACAAAGGAAGTTAAATATCATCTGGGCCCCTGGCCAACCAGAAGTGTATATAAGGGTTCTCAGAGAGAAATACACGTCAACATATACCACTATGTTGAAAAAGGCGGCCCATAGGGCTTAGCAACGTTTAGACATATGGCAGTCCAGTGGCTATCCCTAGGAGCATTGAATAGATCTACCTTAGAGATTTAGGTGGCTATTAACGGATGCAGTTCAAACCAAACCTCAGTAAGGTTACCACAGAATACATTTCCTGAGGGGCTAGCCACTCAAAGTACTCGGAAAAAGCACCATAAATTCTCACAGCAAGAAGAGTACGCAGCTGAACTCCAAATGCTACACTGGGAGGCCGAGAAGAGGCCTACCTTAGTAAATATATGGCATCAGCAAGTGGCTGCCATAACCAGTCCACCCAAAAGCCATGTATTTAGTATTGAAACTTCCTCAGAAGAAATACATAGAACGCTGCCACCCAGTGTGAACAGGCCTGATTAGGGCCTATCCGTCGAGGTGGGGCGTGGCCTTTTTAAGGTGGTCAGGTTTTTTCCAAAGCATCCTGCCAACAAATCAACTAAAAAGGAGGCCTAGTGGGGCCTACAATCTCAGCAACAAGTGGCGTTCATCAACTGTAGAGTAAAAACACAGACTGTGCGCTAGAAACCCTGATACGGGGGAGCACAAACCAGCCTAGGGCTGAACCTCAGGAGGAGGCCTCATGGAAGCCTACAACCCATGATCAGCTTAGGGAGCTAAGCACTATTACACAAACAATCCTAACAGGGAAGTACAGGGCTCAACCTAACAGGTAGACCATACTGTGGGCACATAATCATGGAAGGACATTCAATGGTGGCTTGTGAGGGCCACCTTGAACACCTGTCTTGCTAGGAGCAGGACATATGACTCAATGACAGTAGTTAAACTGTAAAGTGCCCACATGACAATCCATCCAGACTCAAGGAGGCTGATGTAGTTAAAACCAAACCTCAGTAAGGTTTTACCACCAGAATTCACCCTGAGAGGTCAGCCACTCAGAACAGTACTCGGAAAAAGCACCTTTTTACTCTGAAAGCGAGAGGAATACATAACTGAACTCCATTATGCTATGCAGGAGGCCCCTGGGCCTACCTTAGTAAACACGTGGCATCAGCAGGTGGCAACCATAACAATACCAACCATAAGGCCATGCATTCAAAGATTTAGTTTCTAAAAGAAGTGCATATTACGTCACATACAGCAAGAGAGGCATGCTTAAGGCCTACTCAACAGAGGTGGGGCGTGGCCGATGGTGGTATTGGATTCACAAGCATCCTGCCAGTATGTCAGCTAAAAAGGAGGCCCATAGGGCCTACAATCTCAGTAACAAGTGGCATTCTGCCCGTTTGTCCATATAACACACACTGTGCCAACATGTAAACTAAAAGGAGGCCTTATTAGGGCCTACCGTAGTAAACACGTGGCATCAGCCAGTCCAAGACCATATCAACCATCAGGCCATGCATTCAGCGGCCTTTCACACACTACTTAGAGAAGGAATGCATATTACGCCGCCATACTCCACGAGAGGCCTGCTTAAGGCCTACTCACCAGAGGTGGGGCATGGCCGATGGTGGTATGGGTTCTCGGACTCCCAGGCATCCTGCCAACAAGTCAGCTAAAAAAGGAGGCAATCTCAGCAACAAGTGGCGTTCAGCCTGTTTGCAGAATAAAACACAAACTGTGCCAACATGTGAACTAGAAAGGAGGCCTGTTGAGGCCTACCATTCCAATGACACGTAGCTTCAGCTCGTGAAATGCTGTAAACTATGTGAGCAAACTATGATCAGCTAACAGCACTTGTTAGAAATACAATTGCTAACTAGAAGGAGGCTAATTAACCATAAGAGCCTACAATCAAAGTTATATGCAATATAGCTGTTAACAAGATCACAAAAAGGGAGCTAATAGAAACCAGCTTTTCTCAAATCCTAGCCTAACCCTACTCTGAGTATGCAATCCAACAGGTGATGCACTCAGTAACACCAATAAACCTACAAATGGGGAATATTAGGTCACCAATGTCTCCAAAAGCAGCTACATGAAAAAGCCTGCTATAATGAGAACAGGTGCTAACGCAGCATAAGTAAGCTCACATATAATGTAGGGCAAATGTCTAGAAATTCAAAGCAACACAACGCTTTGATGTATATGCTATTTTCAAAGAGGAAAATAATTCTCTCCCTACAGATTCTCAAATCTGTACTGAGCCATAGAGGACGGATGCTAAACATTAGCAACGTCAAATAAATTTATAAAAGAAAACAAGTAGCTCAGAGGAAAGAACACATTTTCCATAGCATAAAAGTTCTAGAAAGTGGGGCCTTGCACACACAGCATGACTTATCTACGCAAAGATAAGGGCCTACCACCTGAGATAACAGCATCAGGAAGTCTAAAATCAGTCTACAACCTAGCTGTTAGACTCAACAAATGCACCTACATAGCAAGGGGATAATGGGCATATAGCCTAACAACACCCTCGGCAGGAGGCCAGAACTAGGAACTATACAACCTGACAAGGGATAAGTATACACAGGGTTATATGTAAATAACACACCTAACCTAGCTCTAGCCTGGCCGCTAAGCTACGGGCCTTCTTACAGGGCCACAAGCCTAGTGAAGCCTAGGTTTCACCTCAACATCTCATGGATAAGAGAAAGAAAGTGAAGCTCACAAGCAAACAATGTCAGGTGGCCGATTAGGGCCATACATATTAACTGAAGTGACGAGTGCTAACTCAAACTACTCAAAACAGCAGATGAGCAGCTACTCTAAAACAGGTGGCTAAGAGGCGGCCATTTTGTGGCCTGCACATCATATACTCTAGCCAGCCTATAAACTTCAGTTTGCCCAAAAAAAACCCTAATTTTATGACTACATGCTCAGAAAACTATACAGGAAAATAAGGTCTTATTTTAAACACATAAAATATAGACCCTCCTGCGGCTCAAAGACCGAAGACTCCTAATGCTCCTTTTTTACATGAAAGGATGGAATCTATGGTTCTTTTAAGCCTAAAAGATCCTCTTACTATCAAACAGAAACAGCGGGCTGAGATAAATAATTACTATGGGCCCAGCCATCAGTCTGACCATAAGAAGCATCTGAGCATTATATATGTTTATATATATATAAACATGCATATAAATATATACACACACACACACACACATATATATATATATATATATATATATATATATATATATATTACACAAAAGAGGGTGGAAGAAAAAGAGGAGAGGGTAGATAAAAATCGCCCTATATAGCTGGGGAATCGATTATAAATGCAACAGTGTTTACAATCGATCACCCATCTCACTCTCGCTTCTTCCTCCTCCCGTCTGTCTGGGTTCACATACAAATCTGAATGGCTAGGGGTTTTTGCATGCCCTCCGGATCTCAAACGCGGAGATCATAAAGGAATGGAAAGTCATGGAAGCTGCAGCATTCATGGACAGAAAGGAACCGCTCATCGAGCCGTCCGCGCGGCCCCTTTCTTAACGCGCTCTCACGGCAGCTGCAGCCCGCCGAGAGGCGCGTCCCAAACACACAACAGCTTGCATACACAAGCCAGAGGAGCGCTCGCCGCCGGACGCGATGACGTCAAACATGAACGTCATCGTCGTCCATTCATTCTCGTCAGCCGCGGGGAAGTTAGAGAGAGAGAATACAATTCTCTCAAACCTCCCAACGAGCTCATCTGCGAGCCCTATGACTGCAGCCACAGCTATGCCTCAGCACAAATGGGGCCAGAATCACAGGTACAGATGCAGACAGCTCTTCCCTTGGAAAGAGTGCTGAACAAGAACGGAGCGTCCCGATAGGGAGACGCTCACAGTAAACAACAGACAAACACACAGACAGCGCCCTCAAGCACTGTCTTTGCGCGCTCCTCTCCAGATAGAAAAACGCCCAGAAAAATGTGTATATCAAGTGTCAAACCCAGGGACACAGATAAACACACTCTCTTGAACGTTTGTAAGGCATATATAACAACCCTACCGGAGTCGATATAGTCGCGATCAGAGAGACAGGACCGAAAGATGATGAGATGTCTTCTGTTTCTCCAGGCGCTCCTTTTATATGTCCGGGTCGCGCCATATTACGTCATAGGCTGTCGCTGGCCAATAGAGATTGGAGTTATTGGATAGTTGCTTTCAGACACCTGGGTCACGTGACGTTCCCCATTGCGTATTCCAATGCAGAGTAGAAGTTCCCTTTCGAAAGGGAAGTATATAATTTTAATTATTTTTTAGAAAATGAACGATGGTTTCTCTAGATAAAACTCTTATTTCTCATCTGGGATCACGTAGATTGCTTTGAAGCTGCACTGAAACTGTAATTTTGATCTTCAACCGTTTGGAGTCCATTGAAGTCCACTATATGGAGAAAAATCCTGGAATGTTTTCATCAAAACCTTCATTTATTTTCGACTGAAGTAAGGAAGACATGAACATCTTGGATGACATGGGGGTGAGTAAATTATCAGGAAATTTTATTTTGAAGGTGCACTAATCCTTTAATTGGTTTTCCACAGAAGTCCACGCCTGTAGCCGTGGTTCTACTGAAGCTGTGATCCGATTGGTCGTCTCTGCTCTGGTGGGCATGGCTACTGTTGGCGTTCTGGTTTATGACATCAGATCCACAAGAGGAGATGAGAAAAAGATATAAACAGAAATATTGTGACTTATCTTGGAGATTTAATCTGTAAATATACACTTTTATATTTACAGATTAAATCTCAAAGATAAGTCAGGGACATTTTCATAGTCACAATATTTCATACATGAAAGGGTTTTGTATTCAAATGCAGTTAACATTTGCCACACTGTTTGATGAAAGAAATATAATGTAGTGCAAGTATGATTTATCACGTATGAGAAAGATCCAGTGGCTTCAGACGAAAAATTCATTTTAGTGTTGATACTTTGTGCCAGTTTCTCAGGAAGTTACTTTGTTTAATCATATTATTCTCATCATAGTCTTGTTTAGGGTTTATATATTTTATATAAATTGTGTTTAGAGTGGCAGATTAAATATTATAGTGCAATCTGTGATGGTTTGATTACCTCTAGTGGTGAGTTTGAGGAACTGCGGATGCATTTACATGAGTTACATAAAAAATGCTGACACATGTTTAAAGACACACTGAAAGTTTTCTGGGAATATAAATTGTATAACTGATGCCCATGTTACTCTTTATTGGAAAAAGGGTATTTAACAGTATTTCTGCCAAAAGAAAAACTTAAGGATTTGAAATATTAAAACTTGAGGGTTTGAACGTTTCAAAGTATATGCTTACCAAGTAATGATTATGTGAAACATAACCAACACCACCTGATCATCTTTTCTCTTTGCTTATCTGGCTGTTATAACTCAGTTACAGCAGCCAAGCAAAACCTAAAATTAATAGTCAAGGGTCAAGAGCCCAACTAAAGCAAACACTGATCCCCATGATGGTGACTTGAAATTGTTAACATCAGGTGTCTTCAATAATGGTCAATCACTCAAATAATAACCTAATTATCTCTTTAAAACTGCTTCAGTGTTCCATTCTATTATTTTAACACTTTAACACTCTTGAGTATGGTCTCACATATACTCCCAGGAGAGTTCATTTAACACTGGAGTTTTTGATTATATATATATAATCCTGCTGATTACTTAGAAAGCCCTGAATGGTTTAGCTCCTCAGTGCTTGAGTGAGCTTTTATCACCTTACAGTCCTTCATGCAGTCTCAAAACTCTGGCCAGCTGATAACACCTAGAATATCAAAATCAACCGCAGGCAGTAGATCCTTTTCCTATTTAGCACCCAAACTCTGGAACAGTCTTCCTAGCCTTGTTCAGGCAGCAGACACACTCTGTCAGTTTAAATCTAGACTAAAACACATCAGGATTGTCAGGCTGCATAAATTAGGTCAACCAGAACAGAAACACTTCCAAACTGTCTGTGAAGACCTCGTCGACTAGACAGCCATCAGCACAGATCCTCAGCAAAGACCACAACAACCAGACAAGTCCTCTGAACAGACCCCTATGACCAGCTTCATCTCCTCGCTCCATAAGTGATGTATCCAGATCTTCAAGCAGAAGGAGCTGGATGAAATATTCTGGATGATAAACATGCACAATCTGACATGTGATGCAGGCTGAATCATAATCACGTGATTTTTGTTCATCTGGCCAGAGGAGGACTGGTCCCCTGACTGAGCCTGGTTTCTCCCAAGGGTTTTTACTCTGTTTCTGTCACCTGATGGAGTTCTGAATTCTTGGATTCTTGCCACTGTCTTTGGATACATAACAAATGACCACTTTTGGTCAGGAACAAGATTGTAAACTGCTCTATTAGCTAAACTACTACCTGATCATGTTTCTGGTTTTCTTTGCAACAAATGATGTGTTTTAGTAAACACTGTTACACAAACTCACACAAAAATCCAAGAGTCAAACTGCCCAACTAAAGGAAACCATAATGGTGACCAAACATTTTCAATAAAACATCAACATCTAAACCTCTGTTAATTCTCAAAAAGAGCTTCTGCTGAGATCTTGAGAGATTTATTGTCTTCTTTTATCTTCAGTTGATTTCAGGCTGTGTGGCTTTAAGTCAGTTCATTTTCTGAGAGTGCAAACTGATTCATTGACATTACCATTGATTTTTGTTGAAATTTCAACATTAATTGTGGCTGCAAAAGTGATATTGATTCAACGCAGTTAACGTTGACACATTAACATTGATTTAACATTATTCTGATCATTGATTGCTATCTGGGTATCCATAGGTAAAAACAGTTGACTGGATAATATAAAGTTATTATCAGCATTAAAATGCAACATATGCTTGATCATGCAAGATCCGCGTTCATATCCCCAACCACAAACACACGTGCAAATTGATTATCATTAATAAAAGAACTAATAAAAGCAAGTGTGTTTAAATAATCATCCTCAGTTTGTTGACACGCATAGCGGTATAAACATTAAGAATATTTAATAACATTCTTAATAAAATTCATAATGTCATTACAATTTACTGGTACTGCAAAACACCAATCAGCTTCGACTTTGATGATGTTTATCACAGAGTCCAACTTTTTATGCCACAGCGTAGCCACCCGATATCTGACCTCTCAAGTCCTGTTTAGATAAGAGTGTCTCTTGCAAACACAAGATCTCTCAGATTTGTAATAAATTATCAACCACTATGCGTCGAGCTCTATCCCCTGCACTGTTGCCAACTCGCAGGCCCCGGCAGTTATAACACACATAGACAGTTTAGATATCTTTAGCAACCATTGCCCCCTCTGTCATAAATGCGCCAGACGTGGATGAAGTTATATTAACCCCCGGTGCTCTCACTTTGCGTGGTTCATAGATACACAGCACAACAGAGCCTTCAGGATGAAGCTCCTGCGTGTACAATGACAGACAGTACAATGACTCTGTGCACCTTCTTTATATTAGTAGATACTTCAGCTCATGGAAAAGCTTCTTGTGATGAACTCTGATTCTTCATGTGGCTTTCTCTTTTACAACCTGAATTATTATGGTGGATGTCAGTATATGTTAAAGGTACAAAATATACTAATTTACATTCAAATTTTCTTGTTTGTAAAATACAGTTTGTTCTGTACATGTGTTTACAGTTTTTCTGTATTTTTTACAAAATTATTCTGGCAACCACTGCTGCCAAAATTATTTTGTAAAAACCACTTTTTTTTTTTTTTTTTTTTTTTTTTTTACAGTGTGTATGTGGAAATAATAATAAATTTATTTCAGTTCCTGTCACAGTCATCAGCTGGTGTGTCCAGGTTTACCACTAGAAGGCACTCATTCCCTGACCACTCAACCATTTCCTTTAATCCTTTGCCTGCTCTTCATGAATGATTGAATTCAGCTGTTGTTCATCATTGTTCATCTCAGCCATGTTTTTTTGTTTTGTTTAAATCATGTTTTTCTCTGTCGTTCTCTTTGAGGTTTTGCAGGTGTTATGCAGCTTATCTGAGCACTCTTGTTTATGTCTCCTGTGTGTGTTTTTCCCCCTTTTCCCAGAGTTTCCTGTCTGAATACTGATTTGGATTGATTGTGTGTGTTTTTAACCCTTTGCCTGCAATATGACTACTATTCCGGATTCACCAATAAAGCTGCGCTTGGATCTCAGAGCATTTGGTGACGGTTACTTTCCAAGGCAACATTTTATGTTGAAGGACCAAAACTGTATAATAAATCATTAAACTATAGACATTTATTTTTAAAATGAGAAAAACAACAAAATCAAAATGACTAAATTTTAACTAAAATGTCAAATGCAAAATATAAAATCATTCAAAACTAATTCAAAATATGAATAACTACTATACAATTATATTATATTACGATAAAATTAGTACCTAACTATGCTTTAACCCTCAGGGGTCTGAGGATTTTTGGGACCCTGGAGAAGTTTTGACATGCCCTGACATTTGTGCCTTTTTCAGTTGTTCATAAACATATTAATGGAAAAAGTGTCATTACACTATATTCAGCACAAACTAGGCTACAATAATATGTGAGGAACATGTATGTACATGTTTGTGTTTTTGAAGGAATAACGTTCATGCGTGGTTATTGAAAAAACAAAAAACTTAAGTCACTGAAATAAAGCCAAAAAATATACTGTATATTAAATCTGTGTTCACAAGACTTCTGGGTATTTGAGGTTGTAGACTAGAGTTTTTGCTTCAAAATGAGGTAAACATTAGGCTGCCTGCTTGTTCATATAAAACAATAGAGAGATTTAAATTTTCTAAAACATCTTTGGTCAAGAAACACAGTATGCGTGGAGGCCTGAATCATCATGAATAATGGGTGATTCTCACCTGAGAAGACAAAAGAATCACATAATAATGACCTGAAATGACTTGCATATTAATGAGGCCTTTCAGTCAGGTAGGCTGTGAAAAAACCCTCTGTAATCATGTCTCAAAGCTCATCATGGTGTAAATCAACATACAAAAAAAAAACAGCAATACTGTGAAATATTATTACAATTTAAAATAATGGTATTCTATTATATTCTTTAAAAATATAATGTATTTCTGTGATGCAAAGTGTCTGAACAATTATGTTACCTCTATGGCATTTCATATAGGCTTTTAGCTTAAAAGCATGCACATTTGGAGAAATATTGATGGATTCTCATATGTTTGTCAATTTTCTATACAGAAGAGTAATATTTATTCAGGATTTATTGTCATTACTATGAGCGCTGGATACTGTGTTTTCAATTCATACTCGCAGCCGGAGGGTGCTCTGTGCGTTTTTAGTCCACAAATGCCTGAGCACTAAAGAAGAATAGGCAATCCAGGAACTAACTGAACTAACAGAGGACAGAGATCGCTAACTATGGCTATTCAAAACACTTTTCAAGACAATAAATACACGATTGAGACGATGAATGCATGTATTGACTCAGAATTTGCGTCTGAATAGCGCTCCCTCCGTGGGCGTGGCCGCATTAGCGGATAATGCGCTGAATCACAGATTTCTGACATGGCTCTCTTTTCATACAGATTACATAAACACAGACGGTTTGTTTTCGATTTGACTTACACGATTTAAAACCTGACATTTCAACGTATTTTTTTGTCATTAGTATTCACTAAGTTACAGTTCATTTTCTGAGAACTATCAGATTGGACTTCCTTCAGAGGGAGACGAGAGATCATGCATCATGTTAGTTTTCTTATCGCCGGCGATACCCTCAGACCTCAGAGTGTTAAAAAGATCATTTATAACACTGAAACAGTTTATTTAAAACAGCTTGTGTTACATTTATTCACACTGTTATTAAAAGCAACAGTAAAATGATATATACACAATACAAACATGCAAAAAAGAGCAAAAGTTACAATCAGATTTAAATACTTTAAAAGTATTGTTCAAATTGATTTCTAATTTTTAATTTAATTTAATTTTTTTAGAATTTCAAATTCTAATGAGTTCTAATGAACCAAACAAACCAGATCTGTGCTGGATCACAATGATACAAAGTTTGTTTTGAAGCAAAACAATATGAATTATTCACTTTGCGCAGTCATATGCACATACAGTAAATTGACAACAAATCAAGTAAAAACTGACAGTACAACATGTTTAGTGCAGATCTTCTTCACATTCAGTTTGTCGATTTAATACATTTCGTAAATGATGTTGACTGTCCTGAGAACTCATGGTCGAAGATGTCACTGAGTGTTAACTGAGGGTTAAATGCTGCAAAGCATTTGATTTATGAATTGATTAAGATATATGAATGCTTACTGTAGGTTATTGTTGAACTGAATATATAACAATTATATTAATAGGGTGAGTGAATAAGCGCCATCTAGTGGTTCATCACAATGACAGTCTCTCAGAAGCTTCACTCCAGAAACATTCGACTCCATCCAATGTCCTAAATCAGGGATGGACAACTCCGGTCCTGGAGGGCCAGTGTCCAGCAGAGTTTAGCTCCAACCCTAATCAAACACACCTGAACCAGCTAATCAAAGTCTTTAGGATTAGTAGAAAGTTATAGGCAAGTGAGTTTTTATCAGGGATGGAGATAAACTCTGCAGGACACTGGCCCTCCAGGACCGGAGTTGTCCATCCCTGTCCTAAATGATATGTGCTTCCAGTAACAGGTAGGTAATTATTTCCATATTTCCAACATGTAAAACAAGCATTATGATTAATAAGTGAAGTATTTCATCAGCACCAGCTTAAGTGTGTTTTTTTGTAAATCACGTCAATGGGAATAAAGTTGCAGAAACACACTGATCCAGTTAAAGGTGATAGAGAGGATTTTTTCGTCGACTGAGAAACCAACTGTTACTGAGTTTTTGAAATGAGCGCAATTTCAAAAGAACGCCTCCCAAAACTCGTGCACGAGTATTGGAAGACGAGTGTTTACCACCGGCATTCGCTGTGTCGTGTTTTTTGGATTCATTATGTCGGACTCACCGCAGGTAGCTCATAATCTGCAGTTGTTACTCCTGTCTCCTGACAAAAACATTGCATGCAGCGCCTGTGGAGTGTGAAAAGTTACTGGAGCGCGCAGCCGCGCTCGTCTCTCACAAGGAACGTCATGGCAGTGATTGACAAGTCAGAGGGCCAATCAGTTACGCGATGATCACGTAAACGATTGGCTGATGTTTTTAAGGCCCTACCTTGTGCACAGATGATGTATATTAATATTATTCCTTTCAGTGCACCTAATAAATAGTCTTTTATCAGTTAGTAAAGACAGTTTCAAGTAATATTGCAAAAATGTATAAAACAAAACATCCTCTTTAGCACCTTTAAGATCCGCTCAGATCATGTCACTTTTCTCCATCTGTAAGAAAACAATATAATTACAGGATGTTAAAGCGAGAGAAATGAACAGATGTAACATTTACAGAAATCAGCACATCTGTGACCAATCAGTGAAAAAGATTTAGTCTGAAGTGTTTATTGATTTTGATGGAGACTTGATGGAAATATTACAGCAGAAGAGCAGAAATGCTATTATATTTTATGATTTAATGGTGATGTCTGAATAAATGACTTGAATTAAGCTATATCATCACACATACATATAGTCTACAATAGCGCATTAGCATCTGCCAACTTTCTCAGCGTAGCTGGTTCCGGAAGTAATTGTTCCATTCATTTCTCCCATAGGGATTTAAAAAAAAAAAAGCATTTGTTAAAGAATTTTAAGCCAACCAGCTATGATAATCATAACATTACAAACTTTGTTTAGAGCAAAAACTTTACGCCAGCTGCTTCATGGAAGAGGGGCGGAGCTAAAGAGTTCTTTTTGCATGTTCTGCTCATTTCCACTCCCTGATTGGTGGAATTTCCTGTACAGCATTCAAATAAATAAGCAGAACATTTTTTATTTTGAGCATTAAAAGGGTGTGGCGAGGGGGGCGTGGTTCATTAAGATCAAAATTAATTATACCTTACGTTCCTGTAACGGCAAGAAAACTGGACATTTTTTAGAACCAACACTGAATATTTAGAGACCTTTCTTATAACAAAGCTCTGTTAGCTGGCAATATAGTTATTCTTGCTGTCATCGAGCCTTTGGTGTTAATCAGTGTGTCCATCTGATCTACAATGAACACTGTAAATTGTACATAAAACAGACCTTACGAAAACTCACCTCCGGATTCACAAATGCTTCATAAATCTCAGATTTGATAGTTAAAGGTGTGTTAATGTATTATTCCAGTCATTCTCAAACAGTGTGTGTGCAGCTCATTTACAATAACTGTTTCCAGTTATAATGTTAAATATGCAGACAAATACTACTGCTGCAAGTAATACGTTTTATGTTAAATAGGCTGATACTATAATATTGTAACGGGTCGTCACACGAAGTGGGATCCATAAGCAGGCTTTTATTAACAGATCTCGTGGTCATACAGGCAGTGGTCAAACAGGGGCAAACAGGTATAGCAGGGATTAAGCAGAATCGTGGTCTTACAATAGGCAGTAGATCAGGGCAGGCAGATATCAATCACAGGTCCAGTAAACAATAAACAGTCCAAGGGCAGGCAGCAGAGAATTGTAAACGGGGATCAAACAGGTTCAATAACAGGCAGACAGTCAGAATAGTAAACGCTCAGAAATATACACTGTGGCAATACAAGACCTCGCAATGATGGTGAGGTTGAGTGTGGCTTAAATAGTCCAGATAATGCACAGCAGCTGGGTGTGATAATAAGCGCCAAGGTACGGGGCTTGTGGGAAATGTAGTGCGTGTGTGAGAATGTGTGTGTGTGTGTGTGTATGTGTGTCAGTATTTCGGTGATGGCACCCTCTGATGGCCAGAGGAGGGAATCACGGAGTTCGTCTCTGTGACAAATATGTTATATTTAAGTCAATAAAAAGTTAACAGACCAGTTAAAAATTATGAATTCTGAATTTCCAGTGATCAATGACACTCACCAGTGACACAAACACAGATGCTCCTGGTGATGCTGAATCTGCTGTTGATGATCTGTAGTTGATAAAGTTCAGAGTCGGTGGTTCTGCTGTTTGTGATGGTCAGAGATCCGATCTGAGTCACGTTCAGTCTGCCTCTGAATCTCTCACCATCAAGACCCTGTTTTACTGTAAAGATCTTACTCTGATTTCCAGTGATGTGAGCGATGGGACTGCCACTAAAACACCATATCATCACATCATTTGATCCGTTTATCACACCAGTATGTAAAGTGACAGATTCTCCCTCCTTCACTGACACTGGAGCAGGAACACCTGAAACACAAACCAACAGCTGCTGGACCATCTTTTGGGGAAAATAAACTCCATAAGAGGAATTAACTGTGACAATAGTTGTGCATATTAAATGGATCATGAGATATTTATTAGAAACCAAATTAACTGTAAAACTGCTAAATATCAAGTTAATAGTGGACATGTTTTTTTTTTCATATATAGACCTGCACATGTATTAGACACATGCATTACTATACTGAAAAATATCTTTCTGCTTTATGATATTCCAAGATAGGGCAATGCAACAATCACCTGCAGTCATTAAATGAGATAAACTCACAAACTATTATGAGCTCTTCACACATTTTACAAATCTTCTGTACTTCCCCAGTGAACTTAAAACTATAAGTATGAAATAACAGATGTATTTAAAAGATAAGATTTTAACTGTTAAAAGTGAATGGATCTCCAATAGAAAAACAAAAACAGGTCATGAAAATCAGCTCAGTGTCACTGGGATAAACATGCTGATATCATTTAAACATAACCTGCTTTTAAACTTAATAAACTCACCATCAACAGTAACATTGAAGATTGTTTCATTGTCGCTGATTTTGATGATTTCTACTTTATATTCTCCAGAGTGTGTGCCTCTGATGTTACAGATGGTCAGAGATCCAGTCTGATGATCCAGCTTCAGTCTGTTTTTGAATCTCTCTTTGATCTCTTCGAAGCTCTTATTACTTATATCAAACTGAACATCTGTACAGACATCACTGAGATCTCCATTGATGCGCGCGATGCGAATGTCATTAAAATACCAATGAATTCTCTCTTGTTGGTCTGTTTTAACACCAGTCTTTAGAGTGACTGAATCTCCCTCCATCACAGACACTGACACTGAACCAACAGCAGACACACCTGAAGAAAGAGTGAACAGTTCATTATAAATCACGCCTGTAGATTGGGAGATTGGGAGTGTTATTTAAAAAGGAAAATAAGCTGCAGTCCGCGATTTTTCCTCTTTGTCGCCATCTCTGTTTGAAACATGCGATTGCAGTCATATGCGGAACAGTTATCTGTACGTGCGTTGTGCCTCGGCACAGCTCGTCAGCGCGGATGAATCTAATGCTTGCTGTCAGTCACGCACCGGTGTGGATACTGTACTTAAGAATCACAGATTCTACGTCTTTAAAGTATGACCAATATAAGAATTTTCACTGGAAAATATCATCTGAACAAGTAAGTAACATGTCTGCCACTCTGACCAACTGGGGGGAAAAGTATTAGGCCTACAAAAAAAATTGCGCTGCCAATGATGATTAAATCTAACGATCGCTTAGCTTGGATCATGCCAAACCGTTCAAATTATTATTACTGTTATACTTTGTTCTCAAATTGTTAATGTTAACAACATCAGCATTGTGTGACAGTGTATTTAGTGTGTATTAGAGTTACCTGTAGATTTCAATTTCTGTATCCACTCAACAGTCCAAAGTCTTTTGCTTTTTGACTACGAGTGAATCTCCAGTTGTCACTGATGATTGTCATTTGGACCTTTCTGGATTACAATCCGCCATCAAAATGATAAGTTTAATTATTTCAGCTGCTGTGAGAAAAGGCTATAAATGATCTGCTACCAGCAGCATCCTCACGTGATAAAACAGACTAGCCTGGACGGGACTCCTTCCTTTCTGTTTACGGACGTGACGCACAGACGAACTGCAGCATGATCAAATTTCCCGCAGAAATCCACCATGTTGCTCTTATTATAAAACATTATTACAAGCTTACCGTTGTGAATCGAGACAAGATAATTAAGATAGTTTTGAACACTGGCTGGTTATGTACTATTGTACTACTACTATAGTACTACTTGCTCAAAAAATGATTTTGGATCAATTTTAACCAAAAAAGTTACGGACTGCAGCTTTAAGCAAATGGTTTTGTCCGACTGGAGACATTTTATCGCACCTGTAGGGCAAAATGGCCTCTTGGTACAAGTGTAATTTTTATTAAAAATCTAATAACATGAAAACTGTTAGAGTAGGGGGGGTGTTTACCCCCCCTACTCTAAAATAAAGTAATATTGAACGTACTTGTTAGATACAAACGAGCAGGTCAATCAGCAGGACATGATTTCTGTTTTCTCGGCTGATGGCCAGATGCAGTTATTAACAGTAAAAATGATGACACTTCGGATGGAAAAGGTCGTCCTCTGTGTTATTCATTTAAACTGTTAAAATACTCTTCAATGCAGTGTAAAGTGTTTAATGATTTAAATCAGTTTGTGGCCACACCCTCATGCTAATGGTACAGCCCACAATGCTGTACAAAAAAAAAGAATATAAATTTCATTTATTCAAACAATTGATTCTGAAGCCAAGATTTAGCTAAATTTGAAGAAAGAGGAGAAAATGTCAAATATCCATTGATGATGTAACCAGGGATAAAAAAAAAAAAAAGTACTTCTGGTTTTAATTTTCTGCTTTGGCATTTACATTGTAAGGTCTGGAAACTGAACTGTGAAGTGATACACGGGCCATAATTATGATGTAAGTATTTCATAATTTTGACTTTTTATGCATTTTTTTTTTTTGTGATGGAAATGGGCTTTCATACCTAAGGATAAATTAAACTATGGATTCATTTGATTTGCACTGACAACCTGACATAAATTTACTACAAAAAAAATATACATTACTTATTGTTTAATAAAGCACTTTTTAATAGAAAATATTTACCTCTTTTAAACTTTTTATTATTTTCAAAATAAAAGTTCAATAAAAATTTTGTTAGTTGTCTTGTTGATCTTTGTTCAATAAAGAAAAATAAATAAAAAGTTGTTGAATATTATTTTGGTTCATTAATATTTAGTTAATATTAATAATGCTAATATAGTATTCTGGTTCTTGGACTTGTCAGGTCTTTGTCTGGATCTGGATTGACTATATATATATTATATATATATATATATATATATATATATATATATATATATATATATATATTATATATATATTCATTTATTTGGTTTCAACCTGAAGAGAAATAAACAAATGTCTTACCGTGCAATAATGCAGTAACTGCAAACAAACTAAGGAAAAACTTCTTTGTCTCCATGTTTCCTCTCATAACCTGCTTTATTACTGTGAATGAATGAAGCTGCATTTATAGACGACTCAGATGTTACTCATTGGTGTGTTTTGCTGTAAGAGACCACATGATCCTTTAAGTTGCCAAGCACCTCCACTTGAAAGTTGACGAGAGCATGTGGTGACCATGGCTCAACCACAACCCAAACCAATGCATAGTTCACCCAAAAATGAAAATCTGATGTGTATCTGCTTACCTTCAGGCAGAGACGGATGTAGAAAATTGATTATAGGGCTGACATGAGGTCTATGAGGGGTTTCAACACCAAAGCAAGTGCCCATTCTTAGTTTTTGGAGATTTATGGCCTGACATACACAATTGTGTTCACAAACATTGCATTACCACAAAGTATTCATCTACACTGTTTGAAATTAAAAACAAATAGCAAGATTTGAATATCCATCATGGCACCAAGTCAAGACACTATGTGAAAAACATCAAGAGATTCTAAATGAGTCTGAGCTTGAATCACTAAAGGAGATGAGCAGTTTTATTAATATTAAACAGGCTACTTCGATGGTATAAATAACATGTTATGTGTTAGTTGAAGAGCAACAAATACTTTTGAATTTCCACAGTTTTGCAAACAATTTTTGAGTTGTGAATGTCTGTGTGTGTTCACCCAGAATACCCTATCAACTACATACTCAACACCACACTGCATAGCAAGAGCCTAGCAACCACCCAGAGTCTCCTAGCAACCAACTAGCAACACTTTAGCAATCACCCAGAACATCTATATTCTGGCCTAACACACCAAACTTTAGATTTTTTTAAACAAGACTTTAAGTTGGCTTTCTGATATGCCAGCATAAATTTATCTTTCAAACTTTTCATTCTCATTGTTTTTCGATTGCTAACGCACAATTCATGAAACAACAATGTACAAACCTCAAACTTCCATGACAAAATAAATAAAATGTTCAAGTCAAAAACGTATTCTTGTCTCACAAAATCAAACTTTGGCAACAGATGACACACAAAACGTAACAAATACACAGAGTACTGCACTGCCCAGTGAACACTAGAGAGATCATATTGTTACGTAACACAGGAGGTTGGAGACACAGGTAAAGTTTACAATGTTTATTGAGACAACCAGAGCAGTAGCAGGTGAGTAGTTATGATGAAGTTTCCAGACAGAGCATATATCAAGACAGGAACACTGAACTTGATCTTCACACCAGATTCAACGATGACCAGGAGACTAGGAACAGCGACTGCACATAGACACTCATGAATGACTGGAGAACGTGGAGGAGACACACAGGAGACACACCACACTTCGGAGCTTGTGTCGAGCACACCTCGGAGACCACGTGACCAATGACAAACGAAGCCTCACTTTCTGTCCAGTCACGTGCGTGATTCACTTTGCGTATTGGAATGCTCGAACCCCCAGATCTTACTTTATGAGTAGGTTTTCATTCAGACAAATTCAATTACATTTTAAGATACCCAGTTATACAGGTATGGAGCCATCTGAAATTCATTTGTGTAGGAGGCATTAAATGCCACCGAGAGTGTATTAGGGAGCAACATGAAACTGTGACGACACAGGGTTTTAGCTGGAGAGAACAAGCTTTGAAGAGTCAATGAAGGTGGAGTGTTTTAACAAACCAGACAAGACTGATGACTGTGAGTGTGAGTGTGCTTTATAGTGCTGTTGATTACGCTGGTGATGAGTGTCAGGTGCGTGTGATCA
This sequence comes from Culter alburnus, assembly GCA_028476615.1. Taxonomy (NCBI): domain Eukaryota; kingdom Metazoa; phylum Chordata; class Actinopteri; order Cypriniformes; family Xenocyprididae; genus Culter; species Culter alburnus. The sequence continues at coordinate 97,611 of JAOTNS010000932.1, forward strand.
GCACTCTGGAAAGGGAGCGTGACGTGATTGGCTGGGTGCAGAGCCTGGTGATTCTGTGACACATATAACACTGTAACAAAAATACCTCTTATTCAGGAATTATTTTGCAGCTCAATGTCTACTACACTATACAAAAATACATTTACAGATGCAGATACAGTAAAATACAGCAATGAACTTTTGGAGGTATTTTTTTATTTTTTATTTTACTATTGTAAATTGATCTTGCAGTAGATGAAAAGCATGAAAAAAATATGTATGAACTTGGTATGCACCACAATACAGTTGTAAGGGTGGAACTCCTACAGCGGTTCAGACTGTAAAGGCCCTTTCACACAGGATGCGGTATGCGCTGCGCTATGAAACCCATTTGTTTCAATGGCTTGCGCCACGCGAGGACTGCGTTGACCAAAGCGCAGACGCAGCGGAGCGCAGGTCAAAGTTCAAAATAGTTCAACTTTTGCCGCTGCGCTCTGTGACAATTACCCGCGCGACCAATAGCAACAGGTATTTGCTAGTATTTGCAACCAATAGCAACGGGGCAAGAAAAGAAGAGCATAAAAAAGAGACCAGAGTAACAGTTACAATCTTCTTTTATCCCTTCCTTGACCATGTGACTTAAACCCAAATGTGAGACATTCAAACTGACCAATCAGAAGATTAAAACTTCCCCCACTGTACTAAAGGTGTGACCATTTGTAGACCCCCGATGTACACATCTTGGCCCCTCAGGGCTTGATCAATATCAGCACCTTTGTGCCTTCAAAATGGCCCTTGTAGCAAGAGAGATGGGGTTGAAACAGTAAAGCAAATGTCTTTGTTCATTTTAAAATATCTTTAGATATTTTCAATTCTTACACAATATACTGACAATTACAGTAAAAGTAAATTCAGCATCGTCTGCACATGTGGCTAAATTTCATTACAGTATATACAGTACTATAGCAGTGTATAGGTCTTCTGACACAAGACTATAACCCTAGGCAGTCATTTCTCAAAAATACAGTACACATAACACATGACTACAGAGAAAGTTGACAATCACAAGTTTGAGGGTGTGCAACATGCTCCAGTTTACTGTACATAGAATAGTGACATTTCCCTCATCTAAAGTACTGGTACTGTGCATGGGCGAGGCTAACCCCTTTTTAGGGGTGCTTCAAATCTTGTTTTATGTCACATGCAAAGCTGTCTCTGAAGCCACAGAGTTCTTCAACATGCTGGAAAGTCTCCATTCTTTCTTTAGTGTCTCCCTTGTAAACCACCATAAGTTTGTGGACACTCAAAAGAAGTTAGGGTTGCAGCCAAGAGAACTTGTGCAGTTGTCAACTACACGCTGGGCATGCCAGCTTCATTCAGTGACTGCAGTGATTGATAATTTCCCTGCTATCATTGAGTGCCTCTCCACAATCAAGACACCTACAGCAGTTGGATTGAGGGCAAAACTCAGTAAATTCTCCTCAGTGTATTTGCTGATGGTTTTCCACACTCTCCTGTCTGTAACAGCAGGTTTACACAGATACCTACAGAAGGAGACCATTGACATTGCCCAAGCAGTGACATATAAAAATGCAGTGACTGACACCATGAAGCAGAAACGCAGTGATACCACTGCTGCAGATCTGTACTCCAGAACAATAGCTATGTGTGAGGCAAACCAGATAGCAGTAGAATCATCCTCAGGACAGAGGCGGAAGACAAAGAGAATGAATGAATATGTTGTTGAGTCAACTTGTGGGGCAAGCAGTGAAACCTGTGGCTCTTCAGAATCTGAAGATCTCAAGAGGAAACTTTTGTTTCCTTGTCTGGACCGAATGATCTGTGAACTTGAGAGGCGTTTTTCTGGTGTGAATGAGGATGTGCTCAATGGAATTCAGGCATGCAGTCCGACCTCAGGCCATTTCTTGTCTGAGCCTCATCTGACAGCAGCACTGGCTCTGCATTACCATATTGAACTTAAGTCAGAGGAAGTGATAGTTGCAAAAAACTTTCTGAAGCGCAAGAGTGAGGCTGGTACAGTTCAGGACATGCTAGCAGTGTACAAACTCCTAGATGCAGAAATGTTCCCTTCACTGAAAGCTGTTATGCAGGTTGCCTTGACAATACCAGTTAGCAGCTGTACATGTGAGCGGTCTTTTAGTGCCTTGCGTCGGCTCAGGAGGACCACAGGCCAAAGCAGACTCCAGCACCTAGCTGTGATGTCTATTGAGAAGGAGTTGCTTGAAAAAATTGAACACCAAAGGGTCATTGATAGGTTTGCCACCCTCAAAGTGCGGCGACATAGATTAACTCTCCCAAAGTAGAGCCAAATGGGGATTCAGGGGAAGTACTTCAAAGATTTCCCTCTCTTTCTTTTTTATATCTTTACTTTCTAAGTATGTTCAAGACCTCTGTAAATAATCTGGATATTTTGGACTTTTTGGTTTTACCTTCTTTTTTTTCTCTTGATGTGAAGCTTGTTTTATTATTATTTATTGATGACTTATATTGGTTTATGAAAGGTCAGACAGGCGTGCAACCAGATATGTTAGAGATGGCCATTTGTAAATAATTTACAGAAGATGAATTACATTTTGTTGTCCAAGTACCTGTTACTTTGTTCAATGACAATAAAGTTGAATCTAATCTAACCAATCTGATGACTGTTGATACAAAAGGAGGCACATGGAGTTAACGGTTAGGAAAACCAGCTGAGTGAAGAAGGTTTTGTGTTTGTTACAGGGGGCTGTCTGTGTGAACTCTCACAATTAAGCTGGTGTTCTGAAAAGGTCTCAAAAAAAAGAAAAAAAAATCTGGATTTTGGAGTTAGTTGAATCAATGTTAAAATGATAAAGTTATTTTTCAATAGACATATTTTTTTGTTTTTGTGTGAAAAGAGGGTGGGTGGTGGCAGTGGGGCTCATTGGGTGCTCAGCACCCCTAAAGCTCTGACCCTAGAATCGCCCCTGGTACTGTGTAAGTTTAAAGGGTCATGAAACCCCAAAACACATTTTTTGAGCTGTGAGTAGATATGTATAGGCTGCACATCATTGAAAACACTAAAAGGTACTCATTAATTTTATTTATAATTTGAAATTAGTTATTTTTGCATTTTTCAGAGCGATTTCTGTCTTTCGGTTTAAAAAGCAAAGTCGGAGCAACGTCACAAAATCTGACGTCATCGTATACTACCGGCAAGATCCGGAGTGCTGATTGGCTATAAGTATGGGCTGGTTGAACATGCTGACGTCAACAGTTTCTGTGTTTATTCATGTCATAAAGCACATTCAATCCAATCACTGCACTGTAGTATGCATAAGATTATAATTTTGGTATTATGCATGAGGAAGCATCACTTCTCTCGCCTCGGTCTCTTGTCATTCAGAGACATATCGTTGGTGCTCGTTTCCTCAGTGCCACAACACAAAAATGCATTTTCCTGCGACGCGACCAGAGCAGAGGTTTGTGTGCATGTGGATTGTTTTGCAGTAATCTACCAGCACAAATGGAAAATATGTTCGCATGAGATCGCATTACAGCGGAGAATTCAAATGTCACAAAAGTGTTGTTCATTCACTTCTGCGTTCAAACACGTGAGGCGTATGCTGGCTTATGTTTCCCCCAGCACAGCAGCACGTGAGTGTTGTTTGTATTTTGCCTGCAATGCGGTCAGAACTGGAGTTTGAATACGAACACATCAAAAATACAATTGTTATGATATACACGTCGAGCACGCATATGATCGGTTTCAGCGTGGAGCTCCGCAATGTGTTTAACAACACTATCCACGTGGAGCCTATAGCTCGTATACAGAATAAAGTATCCGTGTTTAAAGTTTTATAGACATATTTTCACATATTCTCCTGCACCAAACATGAACCAGCACGGTGTATGAACACATATTTCATCAAGTCTTCTTCAAATGAATTATATGTGCAAACTGGACACTGATACAGTGGTGTGAACGCGATGACATGATTATTCTGATGAACAAAAGACTTAGAGAATGAACAAAAATTAAACTATGTCTTTATTCTTTCTGTGTTAAACTATGTGTCATTTATCTTGAGACTGCAGTGCTCGTAAACATAATCAAAACAACCTATTGTAAGAAATTGTAGTCTGCCTCGACCCAGATTCCACTCCAAAGTATATTTTAGAATGAGCTCATCCCCAAAATGGTTTAATTATCATAGAGAAGAAGAAAGTCAACTGGTATTTTGTTTATGTACCATTTGCTTGATCAAATCCTGAGCAAATGGTAATCAGTTGTAGAATGGTAATGGGTGTGGGACACAGAGAACCATCTCAGTCACAACTTCATTAACATACAGACCACAGCTGGTAAAACATGAGAAACTACATTTACATGAAGAGTGGTGAACTGTAAACAGGATACAAGGTTTGAGATTTGGATGCTCTGGGTTCATTCCGACTCCGATGAACCCAAGGTGCTACTTGTACTTTGTCACTGCTACGCTGCAATAAACTTCTTCATAGAGATCTTCAACGTCCTCATCATTTTTTCTTACATTGGCGAGCCACCCAGCGAGGGATTTCCAATAAAGTGGGAAAGGTAAGAAAAGCTGTTTTCTTTCTTTTATGTTGGTTTTTGTCAGGGAACCCCCTCGTTTAAAAAAATCTAGAAAGGAAATTTTAAGGACAGAAGAGAATTGTTTATTCAGTATTAGCAGGAGGAGTTAAGCCTTAAGCCTATTCTGTACAATTTTGTTTAAGATTCTAACGGAACTGAATCAGCCCAATGCAGTGTGTTGGTAGAGTTGTATTGGAATGGTTGTTTCTAAAGTAACTGAAACAAAGTGCTTAAGTTTAAAGTTTCTAAAGTAAGTGAAACTTGGTGTTAGTCTCTTATAATTCTGTTAAGATTCTAAAGTAATTGAATCAACCCAACGCAGTGTGGTGACAGAATTGTATTAGAATTGTTGTTTCTAAAGTAGTTGAAGTGGTAAGTTTCTAACGTAACTGAAACTGAGTGTAGAGTTGTTATAATTCTGATGAAATTCTAAAGTAACTGAATTGACCCAATGCAGTGTGGTCACAGAATTATTTCTAACAGTTATTTGAAAGAATAACTGAAGTGCAGTGCAGGGAGTCTGATGCACAGTGATTCTGTGAAATTTAAAACAATAACCCGAAGCAGTGTGGTTTTGCCCAACGTACTGAGGCATTGTTTTAAATTTAAAAAACTGTTAAGCCGAACTACTGTGGCTGGGTATGTGGTTTTGTCCAACTTACTGTGACAGTATTGTATGTTTAACTATGTAGAGTAGTGAGATTTAAGGCCCGATGGAGTTCATTTGTGTCTGAATTAGACTAACGGTTAACTTAAAGCAACTAGATAACGTATAGTTATTGAAACGACATTGTGAATAGTTGTTGAATTATCACAGTTCAATAAGGTTTTGAAAATGGAAGAAATTATCATTAATACATAGCTAAGCACGGTTCACCTGGAATGTTTGACGGGATAGAGAAAGCAGATGATCCATACAATTGGGCAATGGGTCAATTCAAAAATTCCCCCAAAATGCCTAAGAACAAAGAAGGAAAAATTGCTAATGCACTTCAAGCAGTTTTTGCTTCATACAAAGTAACTAGGAAGAAATTAGATGAATTAAAAGCTGAAAATGAACGACTCGCTGATGGGGTAATTTCTACAAAAAATTACCTAGCTAGTGAAACGATATGGAAAGAAGAAAAGATCAGAATGCAGAATGAGATTGCATTTCTTAAACCTAACAATGACATGCTTAAATCATCTGTGGAAAAATTGGCCAGCAATTTGGAGGAAACGAAGACAGCTTGTGAGTTTATGATCAAGAATGGCATAACTGAGAATATCACCAGTAAGACATTGTTAGGTGTCATATTGTCATATTGCCAGATTTGCAGGAAAATAGCTCTGAAGGTTTGGAAAGAGATTTTCGGTCATTCAGTAATCAAGACTCTGTCTGTACAGTTAGATTTCCCATGGCACCAGTTCATACTACTACAACTGTGCGTGCTACTGAAGGAAGGGAAGAGCAAATGACCACTACCATGGTCAGAGGATTTAATCCAACTGAACTAGAAACTGTGATCAAGAATATTGGGAAATTTGATCCTGCTAAACAAGATCCATTATATTTTCTGAAAAAACTTGGAGGAATATTCAGAGATTTACCAATTTACAGACAGTGATGCATGTGTTTTGTTAAGAATGTGCTTGCCTGACACTGTGTCTGGAGCCTTAACTCAGAAAGTAAAGGATAGAACTGCTGATAAGTCAGAGAGGAAACAGGCACTACTTGAAGTTTTAGGTGTGAGTATAATGACATTATTGCTAAAATGACACAGTTTTACAACAATAATGCGAATGCAAATAGTCAAAAGAAAGATGCCAAATCTAGACATCCAGTTGCTGCCTTTGGCAGAAGAGAATGTTCTAGATTTCTGATGATTTCCATCATAGAACAAGGAGAGTAAATTCAGAAGGTGTTATTCTTTGCTATGCATGTGGAAAAGCTGGTCACATTGCTAGACATTGTCAAGACAATGAGAGACCTCATCAAAGCTTTGTCTGTCATGCATGTGGAAAGCATGGTCACATTGCAAGGCATTGTCTGGAGAAAAGAAGGGAAGATCAGGAGGTTGTTTGTTATGCATGTGGAAAAGCTGGTCACATCGCTAGACATTGTCAAGACAATGAGAGATCTCTTCAAAGCTTTGTCTGTCATGCATGTGGAAGGGATGGTCACATTGCAAGGCACTGTTTGCAGAAAAGAAGGAAAGATCAGGAATTTGTTTGTTTTGCATGTGGAAAGACAGGACACAAGGCAAGAGAGTGTCACTTTTCACATAAAAGAAAGGTGGGCTATCAAGATTTGCTTAAGAAAATAGGCAATTTAGAAACCCAGTTGGCACTGTTGAAAGGAAATAAAGAAGAAGACATTCACACTTTGCCAGACACATCACTGCATGGACGACATGACTGTAACTCAGTCACAAGCAGATGATGATGTTAATTAGAAGTGTTTTATGATAGTAGCACATTTTCAAAAGAATGTTTACTATCAAAAGGGGGGTGATTCTTTATAATTATGAAAATGTTTTATTGGCATTGATATGTAAATGTAATTTATAAGAAATGTTTTAATGGCATTCATTTTAAAATGAATTTAAGACATTACTGATGTTTGATATTTTGAGATGAAATGTCTGTGACTTTGATGTGTAAATGTGAAAAGATTCTTGTGGCGGGAAAGGGGGGGGCAACCTTTTCTGATTATTGTTTCAGATATAAGCATTGAGATGTTTGTCTGGAATGGGTAACCTCCTGGAGAAAGATGATCTGGTTGTTTGAGGAACGAGAAGGCGAGTTGAACCAGTGGAGCCATGGGACATTCTCAAGAAAAAGAACAGTGAACCATGATCCAGAAACCCAGAGATTTCCAGACCTGCAAGATCCAGAACCCCAGGCCTAATAGTTCTAGAAACCCTGAGAACCACCATGGGATGAATGGAACTGATGGAGTGACACAGGCTTGAACAACAACAGTGACTGCTTCTTCTAGAAGGACTTATGGTCCAGGTGGAAAAGAATGGACAATGAGAAGAGAAACAAGAGGAGATCAGACAGCTTCAGAGACTACGGACAGACGTCCTTCCATCTAGATGGAAAACAAGTGGGCAAAAGAACATACCCACACTAAGAAATGCACAACGACAGACTCACTGCACATGACACTAGAATGAGACAAATATATGCATACTTGGATGCAGAAAATGTATTATTGAATGCTGAACGCACACATGTGGATAAAGGATGTCCACACTGAGAAAATGGACACAATACACAGGACAAAATGAAAAAGCATGCACACACACACACACACACACATTATATTGATTTTTTTGAGTTAATAAAAACTAAACAATTTACTATTATTACTGATGCAAAGGAAAGATTATGAAAGCCCAACAAGGTTTTGAAGAAAAACAAAACAAAAAGACAAGATTTTGGCAAAACAAATGCATGTCGGAGACTTAGCTATTGCCTATTCTAGTTTCATTTGGGATGTAACCTTTTAAACAGCTGTATGTGTATGTATTTTCATTGTTATTATGTTTAAACGTCAAATTGCAAATAACTCTAACTTTAGGACACTCCCACTGATGGTCCTGAATGTCTTCTCACCCAACCCAGATGTTGTATTCATTTAGCCAAATTTTAGAAGGTCTTTGATAATTCTGCCCAATTGGATGGAGCTGTAACCAGTGTGCATGAGGTGATGACCCAATGACGGGTAAGATTCTCTTTTGGCCAGCGGAGGACAACCTAAGGCAGGGCTTCACCGCCACTGGGCACCTGCCCAATAGAGAACGGGAGGTGTAATCTGTGACAATGGAGTGGTTGTGATGCTTCTTTTGGGCCAAGAGCATCAGAGGAGGGACTGTAAGAAATTGTAGTCTGCCTCGACCCAGATTCCACTCCAAAGTATATTTTGAATGAGCTCATCCCCAAAATGGTTTATTATCATAGAGAAGAAGAAAGTCAACTGGTATTTTGTTTATGTACCATTTGGTTGATCAAATCCTGAGCAAATGGTAATCAATTGTAGAATGGGAATGGGTGTGGGACACAGAGAACCATCTCAGACAATGAGGTGTCACAACTTCATTAACATACAGACCACTCTGTACATGCTGCCCTTAGGAGAGATAATTAGGAAGCATGGTGTTAGTTTTCACTGCTACGCTGACGATACTCAGCTCTATATTTCCTCGCACCCTGACGAAACCTACAATTCACAAAACTAACAGAATGCATAGCTGACATTAAAAACTGGATGACAAGAATTTCTTATTATTAAATTCAGAAAAAACTGATATCCTACTCTTCGGACCAAAAAACTTCCTCACAAAAAACCTTGAATACTCTCTAACACTTGACGGGTGCTCCATTAAACCTTCGTCCTCAGTTAGGAACCTGGGTGTCTCTTGATACCAATCTTTCATTTGAAAGTCATGTTTCTAGTATCTGTAAAACCGCCTTCTTCCATCTAAAAATATATCTAAATTACGACATATGCTCTCAATGACAAATGCGGAACAGTAAGTTCATGCATTCATGACCTCAAGACTGGATTATTGTAACGCTCTACTGG